>JAQIWU010001144.1:0-18411 GCA_034696445.1 Isotomiella minor
GTTGTATGGAAATCAAATGGCTAAACAAAACTCGAGTCCTTTCTTTTCCTCTCTTCTGTTCAATAAAAGCAAAGTTAAACAGCAGACCGTCACTGTATTTCCTATAGATTATTAGAGAATCTCAAAGAGTGTGGAGAAAGGAATAAGGATTGGTGAAAGGAGGATGAGAAAGTCCCACCACACACAGAGCTTATAGCTACTCGAGTTGTATATACCCTCCTGTCGACCCTATAGATTGATATACCCTAGATGTACTTTCACTTGGCTAAATGCCTTTACCCTAATTCCGGGTACCTAAAGCATAAAGTGAGTGTGCTCCCGATCGGAGAAAAGGGAAAGTGGGAAGCAAAAGGATGCGCATTTCATGTTTCATGCCACAGACAAAGAATCGAGTCAAGTCATGGCAAATCTATTGATGCTAGCTTAGCTAGGCTTTAACACCGAAAGAAGACAAGTGTCGACACAGGAAGTAAGTATGCAAAGGTAAAATGGGTTTTTAAAAATTAAACTTGCGTCTTACTCCTTTATAAAAATAAATTGCATTTGAAGTTGTCGAGTATAAAATATTCCTCAAAGTACACAATCTTACAGAGAAAATATTACGAACAATACACTATACTGATTGACATGAAGGACAGAATAAATCTTTAATTAATTAAAAGATTCTAAGATTTTCCCGGTTGGCATTGAAGCCTATCAAAATGGAACTACGGGTATTGTTATTGTAACTTCCTGTTGTTCCGATGAGTATATTTTCCCATTTCGATGGTTGGTTTGGTGGTTTCCAAAAGTAGGTAAAAAAAACTTATAGCCTATATTTGACTAGAAATTATGAATAATCCTGTGCAGGCAGTTTCTAAGAGTTCCATCCTTGTCCACCTCCTGCAGCAGGCATCGCATTGGTGTACCAACCCCCTCCACTTCCACTTCCTTGCTTGTTGTTATCATTGTTGCTGCCCCAGCCATTACTATTGGCATTGTTCTGCTGGCTTCCCCAACCAGTGGAAGCAGCAGCATTGTTATTATTATTATTGTTTGAAGGAGGACCGTAAGAAGACTGCTGCTGTTGACCTCCATTGTTGCTGTTACCATTACTTCCCCAACCTCCATTGCTGTTGTTGTTATTGTTTGAGGGTGGAGGTCCATAGGTAGGTTGGGCTTGCTGATCACTGTTATTGTTGGTATTCCCTCCCCAGCCCCCATTGTTGTTGTTGTTGTTGGAGGGAGGGGGTCCGTATGATGGTTGCGCTGGTGGGGCGTTGGTGCTGCTACTGCTTCCCCAGCCTCCATTAGTATTGGTTGCAGGAGCAGGTGCTCCATAGGTCTGCTGTTGTTGCTGTTGCTGTCCCCAGCCTTGCGCCTGACCGTTGGTATTGGCACTACTGGCCCCGTTGTTAGAATATCCAGATGACTGTTGCTGGTTTTGCCAACCTCCTCCAGATGAACCCTGCTGTCCACCCCATTGGGAATTACTTGATGAAGAACCACTGCCTCCCTGATTCCATCCCCCTTGTTGAGGATTGCTTTGTCCCCAAGCATTACCCCCAGAAGAAGATGATGAGGAGGATGAGCCGCTGTTCCATCCCTGCTGCTTCTGATCCCCCCCTCCTCCAGAATAACCACCTTGGTTTTGATTTCCTCCTCCCCAACCACTACCACCGCTGTTATTGTTGCTTCCTCCTCCACCTCCTCCATTCTGTTGCCAGCCTTGATTATCATTGTCCCCTTGCCATTCGTTCTCCTCGTTGTCCCATTCATTATTGTCCTCATCCTCTTCCCATCCACCAGCATCGTTGTTGTTATTACCTCCAGACCATCCACCCTTGTTGGGCTTCTTGGCTTTGGACGAGCTGCCTCCCCATCCTGACGAAGCATAGCCTCCATTTCCTGGCTGCCACTCATTATTCTCACCTTTCCCCCATCCCTTATTCTTTGACCCCTTGCCCTTCTTCTTCCCTTTCTTGGATTTACCACCCCAACCACCAGACGAAGAAGAAGGTGCCTTCTTAGATTTTGACTTCCATCCTCCCGAAGACGCTTTAGGTTTCCCCCAACCACCCTTGCTAGCTTTCGTGGGAGGTGGACCCCAGCCACCTTTGCTAGCCTTTGTAGGTGGGGGACCCCAGCCCTTCTCTTCAGAAGACTCCTCGTCATCTTCACCTCCTCCCCATCCCCCACCACTACTTGGTGCTTTTTCTTTTTCCGAACCCCATCCCCCACTGGAAGGCTTGCTACCACCACCACCCTTCTTCCCCCTGCTGAACAGGCTTCTAATCGCACTTAATTTCCTTCTGATGATCTTCTTAATGGAGAGGCCTCCTCCCCCACGACTCCATCCACCGCCACTGTCAGCCAGTGATACTCCTACGAGCACCAAGAGTACAAGGACCTAAAAGAAAAAAAGACTGTCTTATTTCAAGTCTGACTTTGAGTTTGAGCTACTCACCAAAGATATTCTCATCTTTTTAGATCCGGCTAATTAGTCTCCAATAAGTTTTTAGCTAATAACAAGCTGACCAACAACGGGACATTCCACTAAAGTCTTCTGTTACAGAAGAAAAGTGTTCCTTTGTCGCACTCTGCCCCAACCACCTTGTCACTTTATTATTGGCACTGAAGTTATAACTGAAATCGATTAATAAAGTTCACACAATGCATCTATGATTCTACACCCTTTGTCGCCCAACTTTGTTTGTTATTATGTTCAAACAATCGCCTGAGAAAGACTGACACGAGAGCACAGGATGTGAGTACATTTATAAAGTGAAGCTAATTTAAATTTTGATATCCATCATCCAAAGATATTGCAAGTAAGTAATTGCAATATTGCACCGGCGTCCTATTGTATTATGTATCCACAATTCTATAAAAGCGACGCGATGATACCTTCTTGACCCAAGCAGCAAATAAAACAGGCCATGTTTGTAAGCCCTTACGATATTATGCGTCCCTCCACTTTGTCTTCAAATGCGAGGATTGGGGATCGAGAACGTGTTGGATTCTTGGGTTAATTTGTATATTTTAAAAATTTAAAAGTTCATTACATTATTATTATTACACTCGTGCTTATGGTTTGTTGCAACAATGAAAGGGAAGTTGAGTCTGAGCATTAATGTTGTGATGACATATATCATCATCTTGATGAGACGCGTGTTTCAAATTCATTTACTTTGTTTACGCCATTTTTTAGTAAATAAATGAATTGAATCACGCGAAATTATACGAGTTTAAGAGTCGTAGCCTCATCATAGTTTTGATTACCTACTTGAGGTGACCACTATGATTTGACTTGATTCACGCACATTTTGCTGTACCTCCGATTTATTGGGCAATTCATAAAATAATTGTGTGTAATTGTTTGTGTTGGAAGACGCGAATGAATTATTGTCTCGTGGGTGTGTATGGGAAGCGTCGTTGTGTGTGTGTACACATGTCAAATTGCTGCTGTTATGAAATGTATTTTAGTCACAAAGGCGTATTATTGAGATTCTTATATGAATTGTAATTAGCTTTAATCGTTTTCAAATTCATTGTTACAAGAGAAAAACATACCTGAGATAAATTGAAACAATGGCTTGTTAGAGTATATTTTTTGCAAAAATATAGTAAAATGTAAATGAGTAAAGGTAATGTTTCCCATTGATGAGTGACCTTATCTTTGAAATGAAGAGCGAGCGTTGATTTCAAAGACAATAATTATGGTTGTGATTTGTTCTTCTTGGGTATACCTAAAAATTAATGTTTTAAGGGAATTCAAAGTAGCTTTCTTAACTGCGTTTTATTTTTAACCAGCAAGTTTTCCGTCTGACGTCGACATCATGAAAGTATTGATAAGCTTTGACCCTACACATCCCAACGTAAGATTCAATTATTTGTCCAAAAATAAACTTATTATACTTTTTTGACGTGTCACATCGGGTTTCATTTGTACAAATAGTGGTACTTTTAATAAAATAAAGCTGATGACACTTGCATGTAGTAAACAGGTTTTAGCTGCACTTCCTTCCATGAGCACCTAAATAAATAAAACGAATGATGCTATCTCAATTGACAATTAGAAATTGTGCACATAGGTTAGTATGCTAAGTATCTAATCTTAACAACATTGTTGCACTAAATCTAGATAAAAAGGATGCACGCATATTGACACTTTCACTAGTTCTGTTCCACAGAAAATAAGCATAGCATGCCACATTTAAGGATGTCACCTAAATTAAATTGCCGTTAATTTATTTCCTCCTAAAGTCTTACTAATTACCTCCAGGAAGCGTTATTATTAACCACCTCATGCAACCTGATTCGGTAACATGAAAATAAAGCCATTTGTCCGTCCCAATTAGTTGTATTAAGTGTGACGTAACTTACACAACCCTTGGAGAATGCGCAAATACAAAGATGATTGCTCTGACTCAATCAAGAAAGACTTAAGGTCAATTGATGATACGATGGGCAAATCGTGCTTTGCAATTTCCTAACGCAATCCTATGAAAAATCATGAGAAACACAAGCAATTTTATGTATTGGGCACAGACCGTTGATTATTCCATTGTTATTTTGTAACATCTCTCTGCAAATGCCTAAATAAATGAAATATGAAAAAGGTAAAAGGTGGACTGCTTTTACTATAATTTGAATGTGGAAGACGTGTTGTGGTCGGTGGTTGGTGACATATAATTAATGGTGGGCGTTGAGACAGACATGTCCTATTTCTTCATCGATCTTTTCTATAGTCGCAACCATTAAAGGGTCATCTTCATCCAAAACTGAAGATGCAACACTAAAAAAATGTTTCTTGTCAAGTGGCCTCATCAAATATCAGAAGAATACGAAAACAAAAGTTGGAGATTCCCGGGGCATAATGAGAAAGAAGTCTCTTCATCTGCAAAAATGTTTTACAAGACTTGAATTGCCTTGTAACAATTCATAAAAGGCAAAGGACACAGGCACAAAAAACAAGACCAAGTGAGAAAGATTACGAGTGCATTTACATAATGACCATTAAAAAGTGGTCCATCTCTTGCACCACTTCCTTCCTTCCTTCCTCTGATAAAGCATGAGAATTAGAGTTGTTAACGGCCAACGGCTAAAAATTTGAAAAAATGGGAATAAATTCCCAAATGATTTTTTTGCTAAGTAAAAACGAAAGGAAGAAGGTACCCTAGTTTACATGAGTTTTTGAAAAAAATAAGTACCTAGTTGACCATGCCTTAAAAATGGTTTCAAACTCAAGCTTTATATGTTTCTGCGTGGGAGCATCTGACTTAATGAAGTCTCCGTTATCTAATGACAAACTGTTGAACTCACAATAATTGCAATTGCAATAAGATATAGAAGATATCAGATTTCCGGGTTCATCATTATTAATCTTCTTCTAGTCGTCCCATTCTCTTTCCTCATTTCATACAAAAAAGAATATTAGAATGCGTGCAGACTTAAAGAAGGCAGTAAAACTGTCATGATTTTTGCGCAACATTGTGCAACAAACGATAAGTATGTTACATTATTATATGGTGCAGAAGAAAACGATACGAAAAGTAGGATTTGAAGTTTTATTCTCAACAAGATTGGAGATACTCAAGTCAATGAGGAGGATCGACTATAACTAACTGGGGCAAACTGTTACATGATAGCAAACTCTGTAGTTTCCGAAAACCCTTTCATCTATTCTCGTTTTAAGAAAAGCTAATTAGATAACTTGCGTATTCCTAGTTCCCACAAACCTGAAGCAGTTGAACCCCATCTACGGTTCATCAATGCGGCTTCCATGTATAAAGTGTTGTCTGAATCTGGTTAATTTGATTGCGCAATTCCTTCCAACAATTGCAATCGCATGTACGCTGTTGTCTTAATATTTGCCTGGAAAATACCAACATGGAACATCTTACTCACTCTCTTGTATCATTATTTCATTATTGTCTAACATTTGTGCATGTTACGTATGATTTCTTTCTACATTGGACAATCGACGTGCTAGGAGGCATTTAAAACTAAACTGAAATGATTATGGGAACTTTTTTTTATTAGTTTTAGGCTAACGAAGGTCTTGTTGTCTTCGAATGAGTAGAAAAGTATTTCATATCGGCATTTTGTGGGGTTAGTCTGTCCATTGCATTGCTTTAGCTCAAACAAATAAGTCGGTAATTTCCAAAAAATGATGCAGGCGACTGACTACCCCTTAGAACCCCACTACGTGGAGACGGAAGACGGGTACATATTGACCTTGTACAGATTCAGTCTCCCAGAGTCCAAACCCTCTTTGGTGCGGGACAATGCGGACCCCAACGACAAAGACATTGGGAGCAGGAAGAGTTTTGTAGAACGATCACCAGTCCTCTTCATGCATGGGCTTGGGAACTCTGGACTAGAATGGCTTTGCAACCGACCGGAGAAAGTTTTGCGTGAGTACCAAATACTTTCACCTGACAGGACTTGTCACTCATTCTGGTTGCATGTTTTAGCGTACCTGTTGGCAGACGGAGGCTACGACTGCTGGATTGCCTGTCAAAGAGGGAGTCCTCTGACAGGGCCGAAGGCTCATACAAAATTTACTACCAAACAGAAAAAGTATTGGGACTTTTGGTAAGTTTGCAAGGTATGCTAAAGTCATCATGAAATACCTTTGGTTTTCACGTTGTAGTGTTGATGACTTTGGTCATTACGACATCCCAGCTCTGACGGACTACATCTTGGGGATGACCCAGGCGAAAAGCGTGTTCTACATTGGACACTCTCTGGGAATCACTGGGCTTTTCGTCACATTGAACTCTCGGCCAGAGTATAGTTCAAAAATACGGCTAGCCGTAGCCTTAGCCCCTGCAATTTTTGCACCGCACTGTGGGATCCTTGGGATAAAGTTGCTATCATTCAATGCGACTCATTTTACGGTACAAAAATGAAACGAATATCGATACAATAACTTAAGCGTTGCATTTGATTATAGGGAAAGTCAAGGTTCCTGTACCGACGTGGATGGTACAAGTACACGTGCCGTAAACACATCGACAGCTATCTTCCATGCCTTCCACGTAAAGAAGGACTTAGTGGGTGGATGTTTAATTTTTTTGGGGCGAGACTGGTCAAAGGCTACTCTCCGAAACAGGTCGAAAAGGTAATTAATGACGACATTCTTCCGATCCTTAATTCCCAACACTTTAACCTAATCCTTATCCTTCCCAACAATTCAACCTAAATTAATAATTACAAATCAAATTCAAAGGAGCGGCGTCCAGAACTCGCAAAATACATGCCTGGAAGAACCTCAGTCAAAACCATCTGCCACATCCTCCAGAACTTCAATGTCAACAAGTTTAGAGCCTTTGACTACGGCAGGGAGGAAAATGTAAAGAGGTATGGTACACCCATCCCAAAGGAGTATGGATTGGAAAAGGTGAACGTTCCAATGGCCATTTTCACATCGGAGAAGGACTACTTCATTCCTGCGAAGGTCTGAATTTTAGGATAACTTTTGTCAGTTCTTTATTTTATTATGGTTCAGGACGTGTTAAAGATGTCCAAGGACCTACCCAACGTCGTCTTTTACAAAAACATAAAGGAGAAATTTGGACATGGGGACTTTGTCTTTGGGAAAGATGCGGACAAGCTTGTATACGAGGATGTGTTGAAATTGTTTAATAATTGTAGAAACTAAAGGATGGAATAAAGATCAAACAAAAGTCGAATCTATGAAAATGAAAATGCCTTGAATTGCATGCGTGAACAAAAAATATGCGACATTTCATGACATGACAAATTACCTTTGACAAAACCTCACATTTGAACTTTTGGCTTTGGCACATTTCCACATTGCATTCTCTGGCTCTGGGACAAAAACCATACTCATACTTAGATAGATCTATACACTTTTGCATAATTGATGAAACGCCGACCCTGAATTTGGATGTGATGCGTTTAGCTTGTGATGTGATGTGTGAGTCCTCATTAACGTTTGGGTAGATATGTATGTGGTTCCCTCCTACTACTTCACTTCTTTTTTATTTATTTATTAATTGCTTTTGTGTCTGCCTGCGATAATCCAATCGAATCGAACTCTTCTTAAGACTGTAAGCTTTGTTGTTGTTGTTGGCTTGGGGCACGTTGCACTTCTCAAGAATTAAAAAATTCATGGCAAACTGGATCGTCACACTGGTTTCTCATTGCCACCTACCAAGCCATTACATATTAGTCTTCTTCTTCTCTGTTATACGTCTATAAAATACGAATTTACTACAAAACAGACAATTCCTTTACAAGAGTGATGAGCATCACGCACGCTCTGCAAAATAATTTGCGGTCATTGTTCAGTTGTTTATCATCATCGTTCTGGTCAGATAAGTGATCCCAACTTCCTTCCTTCCTTCCCAAAAATGCTCTCAAAGGAAATTAAACATCTTCAATTAAGTATAGCCAATAACTAAGTGCAAAGTGAGAATTATATCCGCGATAAACATGGCTCACCCCGCCATTGCAATTGCAACCACAGACGACCGTCTTTCGAACAGCACAGCTCAAGAAGTTGGAAACGTTAAAGTGGCTCCTACAGAAAAAATGTTAAAGTTCATCCGATCCTCGGTGAAAGCAAAGTTAGTGACGCATAAATTGCAAACGGAGGATGGCTACATCCTATCCCTCTTCCGCTACACGGGGGAGAGGAAGAAGAATGACAATAATTGTAGTGCTAAAGTAGTGGATCCAGTATTAATTGAACGGGGTAAAGTGGAACAAGACTGCCATATACCTGCTAAAAAACCAGTCCTTCTGATTACCGGGTTAGCTAATTCCGGTGTCGAATGGCTGGCTCATGAAGAGGATAAAATGCTACGTAAGATAAATAGAGACAGTATTTTAACATGACATGAAAAGTTTGTCTTTCCAGCTGCCATTTTGTCCAATGAGGGGTACGACTGCTGGATGGGGTGTGTTCGAGGATCCATCCACTCTCTAGAACATGCAACTTTCACCAAGAAAAATAAAAAGTTTTGGGATTTCAGGTAACTAAAAATTATTGTAGGTGACAAAGGCCTTTTCATTGTCCCCTTCAGTTTAGACGAGCTGGCCAAGTACGACATTCCAGCCTTTATTGACTACATCCTGAAGGCGACGAGTCAGGAGGATCTATACTACGTTGGTCATTCCATGGGAGGTGCGGTCATAATGGCAACCTTAAGCCAGAGGCTGGAATACTCTCAGCGCATACGAGTGGCAGTTGGACTTTCACCAGGGGTCTATGGGCATCATTATGGGACAAAGACGAACAAAGTGCTGATACCAGTTTTGGCAGGATTGGTACATTTTACGTTTTACATTTCCTTCGTCTTTATGAGTTTAACTTCGTTCATTTTTTAGGGAAGGCTAAAAACCATTTATCGACGTCCATTCGGTTCAAAGACGACATTTGACGTTTTCAACAAAATAATTCCAAACTTCACATCCATCGACAAGAGAAGAGTTGCTGGGCATGCGATTGAGCTCGGATCCAAGCTGGTGGGAGGAGTGGTCCCAGGGTGTGACATAGACAAGGTAAGCAACAAACTGTCCTAAAACATAAAACGTCTTCCTATTTTTGTCCTCATCTCTTTTGCATAGGAAATGTACAAAAGAATGGCCGAGCTGATCCCGTCCTCAACCTCGTTAAAAAATGGATGTCACTCCGCGCAGTTATTTTCTTCAAACAAATTCCAAGCCTACAACTATGGCCGACGGGAGAATCTGAGGCGCTACGGACAAAGGGACCCACCCTTATATGACCTGTCCAAGATAAGTGTCCCCATCCTCCTCTTTTCCTCCACCCACGACCTTCTCGTACCTGCGAAGGTAAGTAGAGTGACTTAAACCTAGAGTCTCATTTCATTTGAATGTCTTAGGACGTTGCAAAGACTGCCGAAGAGCTTCCAAACGTGATCGGACACACCATCCTCTCTTCATCCTCCCCAAAGTTTTCCCATTGTGACTTCCTCTTCGGAACAAATGTCGTGGAGAAGGTCTACCTCCCCATGGTCCAAGTGTTTAACGAGTACCTTACAAAAGAACATGTCAAAAGTTGAGAAAAACTAATAAAAGTGACGCTACCAAAAAAAGATAGCATCATCCGTCCACACCGCCATCTCTAAACACGCAGCTCGACTACATTTTTGTGTGAGACTCGATCTTTTGGCTCAAAAGGAGTCATGTGAGCCATGTGCATGCAGACAATCCACACTGCAAAATAGAGTGGCTTTTTTACTTGATTCATTCAAGGCCTTTCTGCTTCCAGTCTCAAAAGGAGAGAAGGCGAGGCAAGGTGTGCTTTTGCTTGCAGCAAGCAGCGATTAATTTTTAATTAATTGGCATTTTGCACAAGAAGAAATTTTAATTGGCATAAAAAATCTTGAATTCAGCAGTGACTAAAGACAAAAAGGAAGAAAGTCACTCTCGTCGGAGCAAACTTTGTAAAAGGTAAATTGATTTGAATTTTTTTATCGGGTTTTTCGGAAGTTTCAAATTTTATTGGCAAAAGTAAAGTGTTAAGGTGGTTATCGTTGGATAAGTCGTTGGAAAGTATATTTTCTTGGGTGTTTAGTGTGTTTGCTTCGTTGTCTGTCTGTTTGTCCTTGGTTCTATTGTAATTCCTGATGATGTAGGTCGTGTCTTCCTACTTTCCTTCCTTGTTTTTATTTAATCTTCTTCTTTTGTCTGAAGAGGCTTCAACTTTCTTAATTACAATTAAACTTTATTTAGGTCCTGCTGGTCAATTTAGGTTAGATTAGCCTTTTTTAGAATGAATTGAAGAAGTTCATCACCAATCAATTGACCTTTTTGATGTTGACATTCACGGCTTTTTCCATCGCAAGATTCAATTCATTAATTTGGCCAGGGTTTCGTTATTTACTTCTTGACTATCATTGGATTCATCAAACCGGAAAGAGAGTTGGCATTAGACAACAGAGCAGTTTAAACAACACCGGAACTAATTAGTTTGTCCTCATCCTTACCATTTACTTAAGGACCCATACCCAAGGGTATAATATGTATGGTCGGATTCCAGCAGTAGTTGACCTAATTTTTCTTCTCAATAAATATCATTCATTTTTCAGTTTAGTTGTCCTCAAATTGAGGCACTTCTTCATCGATTTGAATGACGATTAATCCGAGATAATATTAGATTCTTTTTGTGTTTACTACTGCGTTTCAGAAGTAGGACGAAGTCCAAGATATCACAGACATTGGCGATGTAGACTTTGTCCCCAGCATTTCATATCATATCATTTCATACCTCACCTCTCTGATAATTTGCGACTTTTGCCACTCTCTCCTGAATGAATGCCAAACTATTTGCACTGCATGAATAAAATAGGTTTGTGCATGCAGACGATAAGATAGGCTTACCCACCTCTGAGCGTGGAAGTAGTGGAGGCGCCTCGTTGTCGCTTTGTTTGGTGTTGTTTACTCTTTTAAAATAGACTCCCGAGACGTGACTATGTGTGATGATGATAAGCACTTTTGGGTTTTTAATAATAGCTTTGTGAAGCCTTGTCTTGAGTTTTTAGAGATTCATTCATTCATGTTCATGAAATGACAAACTGTTGTATCTTTGCTTCGACTTGGGAATTTTTTGAAACTTTTCCATATCCATGTGTGCATTATTGTGCAGTCATTAGCTTAGCTCAGATGTCAAGTCCAAGCCCACTGTCCATACTGTTTTTGTTTGTTTGTTTGTTTGTTTGTAAAAAGCAATTAATGGCATTAGACCCTCGGACTCTCTCTCTCTTGACGTAATGAAGAGTAATTAGATCCGAGAGGAAAATAAAGTCCAGTTTTTCCTTGTACTCATTAGTGACTCGTTACCTTCGGACAGGGTAAAAGCCCAATAAATATTCTGAGAGATAACTTCATTCTTTTTTGTTTCAGATTGGATTGCAGCCGTCAATTAACTAGAAAAACAGAATGATTCTGCTCAATATGCTAAGGGGACCGGCACGCGTAGGATTTGGGGTTAGTTGAGAAAAGACGTTATTTTTGAGTGATTGATAAGTGCAGAAATAATTTGCTTAATTCTTTTTCTATTTACAGAATAGTATACGACCCGAGCTGAGCGAGAAACTCCATTTCACCGCAGCCACGATTTTTGCCTGTCTTGGAATTGGGATGTCTACGATGGGGCTGACACAACTGTCCCATTCGAGAAACACTCATAAAATCCAATGATTGATTACTCGTCGCCAATCATGGTCCGCCAGCACAACAAACCCAACGATGCCTGTCCTCGATAATGAACGTGAAGACGATCAACAAATCTAATAATGATACTTAACATAACTTGAAATGGCATCATGAAATGTATTCCCGAAAATAGTCATTACTTTAAGTCTTATTTGTAGTAAAAAGAATAACCAATGCTTGCATCGCATTGCCCACCACCATGTTCTCCGTGATGTTCCTCTTTAGTTAGTTAGAATTTGACAAGCACGTTTAATTATATGTACAGAAATATTTTACATGTACATACATCCATAAAGTGAAAAAACCAAGCCAGGAATATGCATGTTGTATTTTATAAAAATGGTTTTAGAAAAAAAGGAAACGACTTTAGGAAACAATAAGACTGCCCAGTTCTCTTACATTAAGTATGGTCTACTGGTGTTGTACTAGTTATTGTCTCTAATAATAATGATAGTGGCGTGAATGCAACTACAGTCATTAGGTAATTAATCATAAAGCTAAAAAAAATGTAGTCCCAAAGGTAGCTGTAGTTTATGATGATGATGCATAATAATAAACAGTTTTCGACAAAATTCATTGATTTTTCATACATATATTTGAATCTTTATTTCCTACCTGGTACAAGATCATCATATTTCATCAACAGTCAATTTTCTAAGTTTAGCATAAATGTGACTAATCAGACTAATTCTAAATACACAATAATAATAGCTAGCGACATTCAAACAAAAATTCATACCCACTGATTTTTTAAATTAGTTTTCAACCTATGTTTTTCTTGTCTATTTTTTTCAGGTTATTTGATTGGATCAGACTTACCTAAGCTTATCTTTAAAAATATTTTTGAATTAGAGTAAAATGGTACAAGTGACGTGTTTCATCGTATGCATCGTCGTCGTCAATTTAACTTTTTTTTTATATAATGCAACAGCTTTGAACTATCTGTAATGTACTTGTTTCTTTGAACTCCCGTTTCTTTTAAAATGGGCTAGTTTACCATCTACGCACGCACATCATGCATAAGAATGAGAATTGTGTAAATTAAGTAATTCAACAATATAAATCTGTACGTCAATCATTTTTTTACAAGCAGGGAAGTGCAACATCCGTGCAAAGTCAACTGATTTACAACAACAAAATGACTACTAAGAAATACCTTAACAAATGAGTAATAATATGTACAAGATGTAAAATGCATCTAAATTGGCCTAACTTTAACAACAAAATAACTTTATCAACAAAAAAAACAGGCAGTATTTTCAATATCTTCAGACAGAAGAACACCTTAAATTAACCAACATTCGTTTGTAGACCTTTGTTAAAGCTTTCGATTGTTTCAAATCACAAAACCGAACCAAACGCAGCTCATTCCTACAGCCAGCTTCAACAATCGCAAAGCGATTTACTCATCCTCCTCCTCGTGTGTTCACTCTCTCAAAGTACAACATAACCATTTGCATTGGCGTTTGGAGAGGGTCTCCAAAAAGCGGTTACAATTTAAGGATATTTCGCTAGGTAGCTTTGAGAGTTAGGACTACACTGCAACAATCCATACTTTTCAATATTTCCGTCTGTTCTACAGTGATGAATTAATAATTAGGTAGAAGAAGAGACAGGTACGATATAAGATATTTGTGTTTTAAGTCTTACCCTCATCAGAGTCACTATGCTAATCATACATACGTGTTCTTATTCCTGTAAAGCCTATCTTCCAACTGCACGAAAATTACTTCTGACACACGATATAAACTTATTGCAAAAATCTTCCAGGCGTACCTATCTATTTCATAAAAGTTTAGTTCCTGATCAGGTAAGGTTTGTCCAGAGTTAAATCTAACCCTTGCTCATAGCGGGATGTCAAGTAAAGTAAAAGTTACTCTGCATTCCGTAAGCTTTTCAGCAGTTACAAAAAAAACTTTCATTCAAAAAAGGCGTAAATAGAATAGGTAGTGTAATATAGTCTAATTGTGTAATAGTTCAAATACATTTGCAATTTCAATCATGGCACATCAGACACCTGCACGTGCACACTTTCCACACACCATTTTTCGCCTAGGCGTCATCAACTCAAAACATTTTTTCTAGTTTTAAACAGCGTCTTAACTCCAGACACAGTGGACAGTGTCTCAGTGTTTCACAAAATTAACAAAAATACCAAAAGTAGCAAGTTCCTATTCCTACTAATTGCAATATGTACTCGGCTAAGGGCTCAATGTGTAAAACTGTTTCGTCCAACATCATTCATTCACCCGAACATATAGTAGCAGTGATGAACACAACGAATAATGATATTAGTTGGCACAAAATCATCATCCCTAATTTTTAAAAGTCATGTTGTACATTTCCTATCTAAAACCTACACCCAGGTCAGTAATAGTAGCTTAGTTTAGTCAAGCAAAGTTTAGCGTATTTGGTAGATCAAGATACATGTTTTGTCAAAAATACTCGAAAATTTTGGTTAGTCCATCAATACGTAATTAAACGCACTCCTACGTCTACTGTTACTACAATTCTTTCTTGCCTATCTCTAATTCTTAAAACCGCTGCTTTTAGCTTTGTACATGTCCTTAATATGACGTAATCAACCATGATGGGCAGCAAAAAGTGGTAGGAGAGAGTTAACAAATTTGATGGCGTCTGTTCTAAATTACTTCAAGTCGCAATTCCAAGCATCTTTAAGTTCAACTTCAAGAGTAGTAAATGAAGTCGAGATGATGTAATTTAGCTTTTTATGACATCGAGCTGCAGGGAAGCCTTGGAGAGCCCATTTGAGTCAAAACTCTGTCCAACCATTGCAACGGTCCGTTCAGATGAAGTTCAATCCAACATGGAGTCGAGGTCACCGTTTGACGCCTATGAAATTAAGAAAGTTACAACACATTCCTAAGTATACGACATGATGACACCTCGTACCTGTACTCTGCACCCCACCCCTTCACAAAAGACATCCGAATAGTACACATTCTTGTAAGTTGGAATACAGCCTCAAATCCTTGAGATACTGATTGTGACAGTAGCGCAGCAAATTCTTGATTGTTGAAAATTTTCAAGTTACAACCTGTTACAGATAATGACACATGATCGTTAAAACCAAGTTGGAAATTATGCTTTTATCTAGCAGTATGTAAGAAACGAAAAAAGAAGACAACAATACCAGGAGGAATTTTGCAGACGGTTGCAGGATGCCATCCTGTAAAGAGCAATTTAAAGAGAAAAGTTTTAAAGGGCAGTCATATAATTTCGTTTTTATGTCACTCAACAAAAAACTATTTACCATAAATACTGCTAGACGTACCATAGCGTTGGTTGCAGTTTGGAGATTGTACAAAAATGGCAGAGTCACTCAGGCATTCTGCAAAAACTTCTCCCCCAATGTAATAAAGTCTCACGCCTTTCCCAATGTGCCTTCTAGTCTGCTCCACAACCACGTTCCTATTCACGTTGGACAGTAGCCCGAGACAAAATCTCTCTGAATTGCTTGGATCTGTAACAAAGAGGAAGGGACACACAACAATCAAATAAAGTGCTTGTTAATAAATATATGATACGCTAACGCTATGTAAGCCGTTTAAGCTACTACAACGCCAGTCTAGTCGTAAAATTCGCATAAAACCTTCATACAGCGGAAACTTTTCAGAAGCATGAAGACTTGACCAAAAAACATAACACCCGTTTGACATTTATGTCATCTCCTTCAAAACTCAAATATACTTGGAAATGATTCCATACATATTTGGAGAGATGAAAAGCCCCCCGCAAGGAAATTCATTTCACTCACAGTTTCACCTGAAGAAGTCAAGTCACTCGACATTTTCGCAAAGTTCCAAAAAGTGAAATTGAATTTGCTCCAGGGAGTTCGCACCTCAAATCAAATCTGTTATAAAGTTAACGTACCCGTAAATCCGTCAACAACGATGGAGGGCTGTGATGCATGAAAAGTTTCACCCACTCTGGTTCCAAGTTCGTAGTAGCAAATGGAACACCAAAACGCTGGTTCATGATACATCACGGGTTGTGCATCCATCGAAGGGCTGGGTGTAAAACGCGATATTCCTAAATGAAGACAGAAATGTTTTTTAGTTTAGACTCTTTATTTATTCTCTCTCCTCATCTCCACAATCTCTATATTTTTTAAGTATTCGTATCATGTTCTCTTCCAAAAGAACATTAACCATAACCTAACAAAACAAAACAAAACTTAAGCGGTCGTCGACATCTTCGCTCGGGCCATAAAAAGGGTTGTAAAATAGAACCTTGGATTTAAATGAAATTAATAATAACAAATCTGTTTTCCTCACCACCTACAACAACCCCAACCGCAACCATTAAATAAGCAAGGCTACGCTACCACAGAAAGACTGACTGCTACAATAAAATGTTTAAAACCGAGCACACAGACAGACAGGAGAGTAACTTTCTCTTTGCCTGCTCCTGTTCTGAACTTTCACTTTGCACCTTCGAGGCGAAATAGAAAATCAATTCAACCTGTAAACACGTTATGCAAGCAAAACTCTCCTAAAATCTAATCAAATAGAGGAAATGAGGAAAAGCAGTCAGTCACGTTTTAGGGACTCAACTCACCCATGACATCGCTTTGATCCTGAGTATCTCCTTCTTCTGACATGTAGCCTGAGAGTAGCAAGCAATAAAATGATGGAAACTATCCAGATTGTCTACATTTTATTTTGTTTTTGTGACCTACTTACCCGGTGGTGGGGTTTCTGTAACAGGTGGAAATCCATTCAAATCAAAATTTGCTTGAAAACTAGCATTGTCCGCGATTGTACTCCCCAGTTCTTCCAGTGATGGAAATTCCTCCACCATGCCATTGGCATGACCGTTGGACGTGATATTTCCAGGTGAAGCTGCCGACACGGTTGAAGCAGGACTAGAGGTAATGCTCTAAAAGAATGAACAAGCATAAAGATTGGTCAAATTAGCCAAGAGAAAATGTACAAGGCCAACTTACCGTACTGCTCGGGGTTCGATGTAAATGGTTGTTATTGTTGTTCGCAATTGAACAGTTGGACAAAATTCCGCTGCCCTGGCCTTGTCCACTCTGCTGTGGAGAAAGTTTAGAATTCTTATTCTGATCAACAGGTCCTACCACCACATCATCGCCCTCAAGATTTACTACATCCTTTATGATAATCAACCTTGCCTGGTTGCAATTATTACTACCACTATTGCTTTGATTCTTATTAACAAGAGAGATCAGCAATCGAGAGTTTAAGAGAGAAGTGGTGAAAGTAGTAGTCGTGGAAGAAGAAGAAGGAGGAGAGGAGAAAGTTGAGATCGAGGTAGAAGAAAGATTGTTATCATTCACAAGACAAGAGGAAGAAGTAGTATTTTTGTTGGCAGTGCCAGAGTCACTACTAGTGGAGGTAGTGGAGGTAGTCGAGTGAAAGTCAGAGTGAGGAGAGAGAGAAAGTAGCTGAGAGTCAGACGCATGTGGATCGTCATCCTCGTCCACAAGCATTGCGCTGCTGTTCTCCAATGTCATCAACATCATGTTAGCATTAGTACTTTTTACCAGCAAGTTAGGAGAGGGGGATGAAGGTGCGGAGGAGAGGTCCTGTCGTCTTGTCAAGCCGCAGCTGCTCCCGTTGGTGATGATTCGAGGTGAGGGACTGGAGGAGGAAGTCGTGACAAATATGAGGTTGGAATTTGAATTTGGGGGCATGTTGGAGATGGAAGAACAAGAAGTCGAGTTGTTGTTAGCGTTAGTCGTCGTCGTCATTTGTGGCTGTAGGGGAAGGAAAGAATATGAGGGAATTTAGTAATAACCACATGTCATGTCATACGAGATCTAGTCTTACTGCCATAACCAAAAACTTTCTCCTCTCCTCAACTCCTTTCATTTCTAACATATAAAAAGCCAGACTCAACCAAATACTTACAGTAGTGAGGGGCCCGATGGGGCCGATGCTGGTAAGGGTGGTGGACGACGTGCTCAATCCCCCTGAACTCAAGGAAGACCCTCCTCTGGGGACCATGATTGGGGGGAGTACGGGATTCTCCACCTTCTGATAGTGGTAGGGATTCACGCACACATCTTCCAACTTCATATTGAAAGCGTATTGGCACGACTCAATTGATTTCAACTCGTGGTGAGATTGCAACTCTGGCCAACGCCAGAGACGACAGTAAATGACGTGGGGGAGACCTGCGGAGTGAAAGTGTTACATAAAGTCAAAAACTTTTAATGAATTAAAT
>JAQIWU010001145.1:0-18407 GCA_034696445.1 Isotomiella minor
ATGCTTTAAGACAGACACGATAATGAATGAAAGAATGAATCAATGCGTCACAACTTGCAATTTATCATCATCTTTTGTTTATCAAATATCGATGCTCTTCACTTGCATATAGAAACCAAAATACAATAATGGCATGACCATCACTTCATATGCAGTGTTGTTTCTTCTTCTTTTCAAGTTGATTATGCAAAATACCCCAAATAGGTGTAATAATGTTGTTAGAATAATAAGTAACATCATTACCCATCCTATCTCCAAAGAGGAGGACGAAGACAGGCGAAGTGGTACAAATGAATTAAGTAGTCGAAGTCGTGCATCCATCGTAAGAAAATATATAACCCTGCCAAAGAGAGTATTACTATTATTATTATTAAACAACCGTGATTGGGATTTCTCCACACAAAAAAACTATGGGAGTTATCTCTCCATTATTAAATCTCATCCAATTATTGCCAATCCCAATCTCACACAACTTCATCCGTCAATGTATCTTATGACCAAGTGCTTTTAATTTGCTAATCTTTTCCAGCTTTAGTAGGAATCGAGGCAATAAAATTGAAATTCATATAGAAATATTCGAGAGTTATTCAAAAATCGTGACTTTCTTTGCACAGTCGTAGAAAGTGTTTTCAATTTATTCCAAGGTTCAAAAATTATCTCCTGTCCTCCGTTGTACATTTGAATAACAACCCCTCTGAAATATGAGAAGCCATTTTAAGAAAAGTGATATCTTTGTGTGGGCAATTTTTTCTTGGAAAATATCTTCCCAGAGGAGAAACAACTGTGTTAGCACAAAACAAAAAAAAAAGTTGCCGAGTTTGTTACGACACGACCGTTTGAAAGAAAGTAAGTAGGTACCATGAATGAGGATTTTAGATACAAGTAGAGATACATCATGATGACAAAATTATAGTTTTGTTTTGTGAAAGCATTTCCTTCTGTTTGTGAAAGAAAAAAGGACTTGGTACTACGCTGGGTTTTTAAACCACCATCCCACTTTGTTAAACTGTCATTTACGATTTATAGCTTGACAGACGGAAGAAGAATAACCTGCAACATGTGTTTAAGTTCAACTTCAACAACTTATGCACATGGAAATTTTAAATGAACACTACTGATGCAATACAATCCACTGTTGAAATATCTAATATCCTGTGGATAAGTCTGATGCTCCCATAAGAAAGTCTTCTAGCTTTGTGGAAGCTCTTGAATCCTCTCATATTTACCTTTTACAAACCTCGATCGCAGTGTTGGCTATGGCGGTTCACAAAATTGCAAAATGCTACAGAAAAAAATGTTTACGAAACAAAGAAAAAAGGGCTATAAACTAACCACATTTACATAATGTTCATTAGTCAACCATCATCGGTTATGGGATAACCGCAACTGATTTGTAATGAAAACCAAACAAACAATAAACTAATGAAAGATATCTCATACATTGCAGAAGAGATGATTTCTTTCAAATTCTCAATACTATCTAAGCTGATTTAAATGAAAATTGCACGAATAAGAGCGACTTTTTTCGGTGAGGCTTTATGTATTTTATGAAATTCATGATATTTTTTAAAGGATTTAACAACTTCTTTGAACTAATTGTAAGATCTGAGTCGAAGATAAGTAAATAAAGAAATATTTGGTGAGCAGTTTAATTTTTCATATTGGGACTTTGATTGCCACACGGTGGATTGTATTGCAATTGCAAATTAAGAAAAGTATAACTCTTGCAATAGTGTATGCACACAAAGTATTTTCTCTTTCACAATGCATTCGTTTACATACAATCTTTTGTGTCAACATTGCATCATTCTTTCTTACCCGAAAAAGTATAGGCAAAAAAGTTGATTCCTTTCTTTGCTCTACATAAAAACCTAGGATTTTCTTAAGAATTTAATTTCAATACAGCTTCCTAAAATTGAATTTTCATCTCATTTTATTCTATGGTCCTCGGATGACTTGACTTTGCCGATTTCATTCTTAGCAGTCTTGAAGCTTTTTCTTTAAATCTTAGTAAGTTAAATGAGTAAAATAAGAAGGAGAGTACATAAAACAGGCAAAAAGTAAAGTTAAAAAAGAAGTGAAAAAGGCAAGTTTTATAGTTGAGTTCATTCTGCTCCATTGTACAGTCATCAAGGCCATTGTTAAACTTTTAATGTTAATTCTTTTTCCTTCTCTTTGTCTTAATTTTTATATAAAGAACAAAAACCAACTTTATTACCACTACTACTACCAAGCAACTTTTTATTATTCCATGCCATCCTCAGTTTCCCTGTTGAAATGAATTGCGTGACTATGGCTTTACTTGATTATATTCCCCTCTCAACTACAACTGCAATCTCTAGAACAGTCAGTCACAAATAAATTTTTCTATTTTTATTTCGACTTTGTTCGAAAGAGCTTCTTTAGCTTTTTGGGATGGGAAAAATACGTGATGTTTTTGTGACTGGGTTCTTTTCTATTCATAATTACTTAAAAGCTCAGACGGAGGAGATTTTTATTATGCATACTTCATCCTGCAAAAAAAAAGTTTTGATTCATTCATACCATCCCCACAAACAATGACTCAAAAAAATTGTTTTTCCAGTGACTGCATAGTTAATAAATATCTTTCCATTAAGAGCTTGGTTTCTGAGAACTTTGTGGTTAATTTTTGACATTGACATTGGCGGGGGCTATATGGATGGACATGAGCTGTGGTTTCAAATTATAAATGCCTCTCTTGTCCACAACATTTGAAATGCTGATGATATGACAACAATGAAGCATCGAAGCGACAGCTATGATGACAGCAATCTCACTTGACTTGACTTGAGAGAATAAACAGCCACGTGAATAGCACTCTAAACTCTATAAAACGAAATGAGGACCACAGTAAACTGATAAATGTAATCCCCTCTCTGCCCATCCTTCTCTCATGACAGTCCATGCCAATGACATCTTCAATGGTGGTCTCTCGTGAAGACAATGTCGATATATCTCTAGCGTCTCAAATTTACCACACCATCACTCCCAAGGAAACTGACCGTCGTCAGAAGACTCTACGTGTCTACTTGTTCAATCTCTCTAAAAACTCAATGTAAAAATATAGACAAGGACTTGAGTGGAAACTGCACGGCTTTCACATTATCAATTATTCATTTTATAGCTTCGCTTGCTTTAGATAAGAGCCATCATCATCATCATCACCACCATCGCCATTATGAATGAAAACTGAGTCTTCTTCTGAGATTTCTTTTGGACGCCTTTTTAGGGGCTGTGTGCAATACGGAAAGAAGAAGTTTCATAAATTGTTTACGAGAAAAGAAAGACACAGAGGCTACCTGCCCATTGTGTTTTGTGACGACGGTATGACGTGTGGGCGCAATGATGATGATAATAATACGGTAACAATAGATTGAAATGTTATATAACGCGGATAACAATAGGAATAAAATGACACGACTTTAAATTAAATCCTTTTTGCACAGAGCGACGGGAAGGAGACAGGACAGTATGACAAGACAAGATGCCTCCCCACCCTCCCTCAAAGTTCAGTTATTGAAGTTTTAGATCATGATGGATTTTTTGAATCTGAATCTTGTAGTATTTAGAGCAGGAACGGAATTTGCCTTGCAAATATCTCCGTTATATCAGGTTTTTTTTTACTCCGAGAGTACAATGAATAGAGTCGAAGACAAGATATATAGAAAGTTTTTGAATGACTTGTTTGAAAGTTGACGTTTTTTTGGTATTTTCTTTTAAAATCATGTCAAGGGTTAAGCCTGACAAAAGCACGGGTTCAAGCCAGAGTAAAATGCCATAGCGACATGTGAATTCAATCTCCTCAGCCCTGGCACTCGCTCAGACAGTCTGTCTATCTGCTGTGTGCAAAAGCTCACGCGTTTCCGTCTCTTTGACAAAAGACGATTGTGGCAAAACATAGATTTCTTCATCCTTTCTCTATTAGTTGTCTATACATTTTTTGTCATGCTTAACTTTCATCATCAGTTTTAAGTATTTGCTTTAAATCCAGTCCAGACGGCTTCTTGATTGCAAAATTACATTTTCTTTACAGAGAAATGTTTTCCCTTGAACTACAACGCAGTCACAAAAATTTAGAAGAAAAGCCATAATCCATTGAAATGCGAAGAAGTGTTGCAACTTGAGTTTACATTTACGCAATGATTCGTTGACACGAGGTGTTTTTTTTAGAGGTGTTTTAAAGCATATGCAGCAATATGCCTCATTGGCGACTTTATTTTGCAATCTAGGGTTGCTTGACCTGACCCGACCTGACCTTGGGAGTAAAGCAGGAGTGTGACCACAGAAGTGCAATAGGCTTCAAACCCTTTACGACTATAACTTCGATCCGTTGCAATTTGTTTTGGAAAATCTATAGCAGGTTAGGTTCCGGTGTTATAGCGGGCCAAGTTTGAAAGCGTTTTACAACTTTCCTCTTTTCACTGTGGTGTTGGTGTAATAAGTTTCCAGAGCTGCTACCGATCCGAACATAAGATAGAAGAGTAAAATAGCTGTAAACTCTAAGCCTTCATTGCATTTGGAAGTTTTCATAGCTCACTGGGGTAAAATTACGATGGGCATCCAGCATAAAACATGACATACATTCTAAGAGCAGAGGCATAGTGTTCCGTAGACTGCAGCTTGTGTGTAATAATAATCTGCGCAATAATTCTTCATTCGACAGGGAAATAACACCCAACCCTAGGATTACTTTGTCATTAAACCCCTTTCCTCTTTTCACCTTCATTTCCCGCATGTGCACTCATTTCATATCTTGGTTTTCGTCACGATGTAAGAGGACATATGGACCTTTATGTCCTCCACTATGTGTCTTGGTTCTGCAGTGGTTACTCTAGGGTCAAAATGACTCTGCTATGAGGGAAATGTAATGGTTCATTTATTAGCGACAACAATCGCAGCCAATTCCCTGGGTTATATGCACACTTCTAAGCCCGATGACCTCATAAGGTGGGATTAGATTATACGTGTCAAGACACGCTGCCAAAACTGTATATTTAAATGGCAATTGTCGTCTAAAAGGCGAATGCTCGCGTAAAAAAAACTCCCTTTTAAAGAAGTAAATAAAAAATAGGGGTTTTGTGCAAAAGAGAAAATGGTGGTAAAATCCAGTTTGCAATCCTATGCATACCTAAGTTTGGTAATTATAACAGACTTTTGGCTCAGCAGTAATTAAAATTCGTTTCGTACAAACACACTTTTTAATTTAGGGGACCGACCTCTTATAAATAAATCAGACTTTGCTTCACCCATACAGAAAAAAAATATTCCAACTCGTGTGTGAGAGTATAGACTCTTTTACTTGGGTACCTTAAGTGGGAGGAGATTTGATTTAATAATAATCATACCGTAACATTAGGAAAGGGAATGGACGTTATTATAGAAAACGAGCGAAGCACACCTTATTTCAAACAGCCATGCAAAAGGTATAATTAAAATCACTTCGTGTAATGGCGTTTTGGTTATTTCCATTTCCAACTGACTTTGCTCGCTAACATGCCCTCGTTCTTTATTACCATTGTTGCTTATCTTTATTGCTAGCCAAAGCAATTTTTGAGATAATGTGAGGAAATGGAAAACAAGACACACAGGAGCTATTATGGCAACAAGATGGGGCTGTAGTAATGGAAGAGTGTGATACACATCAAATCAACAAAAACCTACAGAGTTTAAACTCGAATTTAGATAACCCAAAAGAGAGTTAATTTCATTTCCACTGTGTGTTTATTGCCCGGTTTACATCAGTGCCAGCATAGAATAGAATGTTTGTTATCGACGTAATGTTTCTTTTATAGAGCTTTGTGAAAAGTCTTAATTAATCGGTCATTTCCACTTTTTTAGTGTACCTAAAACTATTAAAAAATTCCGCGGTTCGCTCGTTGCATTTATTAATGAATCTTGTATGACATATCATCGTACAAAATGTACACGCATATTTGAGTAGCAGGACTGCTGCTGCTGCACATAAAGAATGCAGATATCCTGTCCCTTAGTCTGCGTGTCATCGCAGTAGTAAGTAATAAATGTTTAATGATGCCACTTAAACCTTACCAAGCCCATTCCCCATCCCCTCCTCCTCTCCCTGTCTTTCTTCCATGATAATGAAAAGACTAATCAAATCATAAAATATAAGGAAAACAATGTAAACAGTCTTCAGCAGCAGACACGCACGCAAATTGTATACTCATCATCAACGGACCTACCTTATCATCTTTCTCTTTTTCTCTAAGCGTAGCGTGAAAATATCATAATTCCTTTTAGAATTTTGTATGGATTATGTATGTACCAACAAAAGGTGACAGGAATGATGCATTCGTGAAATAAAAACAATGCATTTATTTTTTTCTATCACGTGAAATCCCTAATTAAAGGATACGGCACTCTGCAATGGATGGACATGAATAATGAAGTGACTCACGGCATGGTTTCATTTTCATTTCCAACCTTTGCTTTTCGGGCACCATCGCTGAAAAGCACAGGGCGCATATATCTATGAGGATGATGGGATTTTGACGACAGACTGGAACACAATGTAAATGAATGACACTGACACTCTAGGATTTCTATTCTGCAACCTCCGTCATGCCATTCTTTGAACTCTTGTGGCTTGGCAAGGTTAAATTAATTTCGGACTCTCTCCGCTTTAATCTTTGGACGTGTGGAAATTAATCTCATTTCATTCTTTCGTTCGTTCGTGCAAAATAGTAAATGCTCATTTTTATTATTTTGTTATTTCGCACTGTGGCTCGGTCCAATTAATTATGCCAAAGTTCATAGCACACATGCATGCAGTCAAAGGACGATGATGAGCCAGTCAGAAATGGAGTGGCCAATTTATTTCATTAAGCTCCGGCATACGACTATTGTGACTTTTTAATTTTTTTTCTGTGACTCTTCTTCTCTGATGATATGTCAAATGGCTCCTATGTCTAGACTGACTTTGGTCTTGCTTTGTGTCAGCGAAATTACTAAAAATGGAGATTGTACCCTCTTTCGTAAAGTTTAATTATGTAAAAAAATTAATTAGATTTTGGTATGCCTGCCTGCCTGCCTGCCTGCACCCATCCTCCTATTTCAATTTCTATTTTCTACGCCGCAAAAACGTCAACTTAAATCCTCCCAACTTACCTAACCTAGGTTCGTTCAACTAACCACTCTTTTTTTTGCAAACTTTGGTTCAAAAAGAGTTAAATAGTTCGCTTTGTTCATTCGTTCGTTCACAAACTTGCAAAATGTAAATTTGCATTCATTCAATCTTTGTGAACAGCACGCGAAAATAATGACGTTTGCATGGAAAAAAATTATAAGCATGCGAAAGAAAAGTGTATACACGTCAATGCACCAATTCCATAGGAGCACATTTTTACATAGGCAAAGTTGCATCAAATGACTTCCTCCAGTAATTACACATTACGCTCTCTCAACAGCAAAAAGTTACTTACATAAGCAGATTCTCCAGACATGAAATAGGTTTTACGGCATGCCGTAAGCTACGTGGAAAAGTCGTAGTGGAGATAATGAGTTAGACTTTTGGCTAGAAGGAGTGGTCTTTCATCCCCTCTCTCGAACGCCAACCTATGTCATTAGCGACTTTGCTTATAAAAATAGTTCAAAATGGAAAAACTCAAGCGCTAATTCAGATCCTTGTCGCCACCCTCTGAACGTACTAAGACAAGTCTCAACTGGGTGACCACCTTTTTTTGAGACTTAAGGTGGTAAGCTCGATAACTGCCACATTTTCGACTGTGTACAGTACAATCGAATCCATCGATTACGAAGGGAACTGTCTTCATGGCTAGTAAAAAGATATCTTTCGCACTTTCTTAAAATGGTCTGGATAAATGTCGCATTAGTGAAGTTATTGACGGGGGGCTTTACCTCTGTTCGTCCTACGACGACGACGACGGTGGTATAGATAAGAGATGAAAGTCATTCAGGAAGGACGACCCAAATGATACGGTATCATATCAATAGTTGCTGCCATTATGTGAGACGGGTGATTTTAGTGAGGAGCTGACATTTGAAAAGACGTAATAGAAGAATGGGTTCCTCAAAAGATATCCCACACGGAGGACGGTGAGAGTAAACATTGCAGATCAAGTTTTGAACAACGAGATCATTTTTTCCTTTTCTTTCCCATGTTGACAAGACAAAAGAGCCATTCAAGTGTAAAAGTTTTCTTTGGGATTTGACTTTTTTTTATAGCATGGATGTACGGAGAAAAGTCGCCATGGCAAGGACGTAAAGAAGCTGATACCCTCATTTTGTTCCACGAGGGAATGGAATGAATGGTGGTGCTGCTGCGGAGTGTAAAAATGGAAATCGAAGTAAATAGGCAAAGAAGAAAGGACCTTTTACTTTCTTCTGCCAGTAGTCGTGTACGATCTGATGATATGATACGATCCGATCCCTCCTTTTCTACAGAGCGAGATAAGAGAAAATGCTTCAAAAGCCAGTGCCTGCCTGAGCGTCCACTTTATTTTTGTCCTATACAAAAATTCAAGTCGAAATTTCGATTCTCCCTGCTCAAGAAACTGCCACATATTGCACATCATTTCGTTTGATAACCGCACCCTTGTCTGCCTCCAGAAGACCCTCGCGAACGTCATAGTTCAGGAGACAAGTAATTTTCCGTTTTTTTTAAAAAGAAGACACGATCTTCTTGTACCAGAAAGTTGTCCTTTTTTCAGCAGTCATAACGCCATACCATGCAAGACATGTTCCTTCCGAGAGTTATTATATACACACTCTCAAGACTGCTACCCAATGGCCACACCAGGCAAGAGGTCTACTGCTGTAAAAGGGATAAATTACAACTTTTCCCAAACTCTAGAGAGGAAGCAGTTTTGTATTCAACAAGAGAAATCGGTAGTTGAGTTAACCAAAGCTTCTCTGCCCGCCCGGACATGCAGCCTGAGCCCCGCTTTTCTCCCTCCGTATCCATGCCCTGACAGTAGTACGTTAAGTTTCTGAAAGGACCTTAGGTATATTGAATGAGAGTAGTAACTTTTGAGTATACACGAACCGTATTATGGGGAACTGACTGCTGGAGTGAAAGCGAAGGAGAGAGTGAATGTGAATCGTTTGTTCGTTCGTTCCTTCGTTCTTGAATGCGTGTGGTGGCTGGTGCTATCTCCCTAACCATAATTCAGTCATTCCATTTGATCCTATCGTGTGATTTCCTCTTTATGAAATGCGCCACACACCCACACACACACACACACACACACACACACACCACCCATCTAAATGCTAAAACCCACCCTGCCTAGATATATGCCCTGGTCTTCTTCCCTTACTTGGTATTTGCTTTGTTTGGGGGCCCTACTATAGTTTAGATTGAATCAGATGGATTGAATAGAAAGCTATCTATCTATTCTGTATTCCATTCTGTTTTTCGGGGAGAGCGAGCATGGGGCTTGCTTGCTTTGCTTACCTTCGATTCAAACTATAAGCCAACAACGAACGAGAATGGTTTGAGAGAGAATCTTCATAAACTTTCTGGATGGGTGGAAGATATGTGTGCAATCTAACGTGATGTGATGTAGTTTCAAAACTCCTAGAGAGAAAGCCAAAAAGTTGGATTTCCCAGTTTAGATTGAACTACACAACACACAGCCCTGCTGGTGCTGCTGCTGTGCATGGTTTAGTTAAGTTAAAGCTTAGTTTGGCTTTTGGTTGATATCAATCCCGATATTTCAAAGGGATATGGCTTTGTCCTGTCCAATCTGTCTCACCCACACCAACCACATTACGCCAACAAACCCCACCTAAACTACTAAGTCAACATTTACAAAACAGATAGCCATAAATTCGCCAAGAGGAAAGATACCACCAGCCAAGCCTCTCTCTCTCTCTCTCTCTCGGACTACACGTATGTCAAATCGCTGGATTACTACATGCATGCATGGCTTCCTACATCAGAATCACGAGAGGATGCTGGATCGTCGCTGTGATTGTTGTGGACAGTTAACGTAATCCCCCAAGAGAGCCATTCGGCCTAATTAATATACGAGGGAATCCGATGGCGTATAACGTATAAGTCAACCAAGTTTGAGTCCAACTAATAGGAATTATTTGATTAGTGTGCATCTGCACCCACCCACCCACTACCATTGTCTACTGAGAGTTGATGAATGTCCATAGAAAGCTGATCCCGCACACTTCCTCTGGGTTAAAAATCATAAGGATTTGTTCCCTAACTTTCACCAGGGAAGCTCAGTCAGTACTTTTTCCACAGAAAGGGACAATGATGATGATGACGATTAGGGAAGATAGGTCTGAAGACATTGCTTTTAAGCGTTTTACGAGATGGCAGGACGCATAGATATACATCATGTTATGGTGAATGTGGAATTTTGTGTGAAGTTTATGATATGGAATATCCTGCCAAAAACCTACATTCTGGTTTTTAGTTTTTTACTTAAATAATTTCCAACAGAACGAGTCAAGTCTCACTCACTCTTTCCCGTGTCTCGTCTAAGAGAGTGTGCTGAGAACACATAAGTTTTTGCCTTCCTTCAGTTGCGTTTTGCGTTTAGAGGTTTGCAAGTTTTACTACAAAATATTTATGGACTTGAAAGAGCAGCTTGGATGGCAGTACATCCATTACTGAGCATTAAGACTACCTAAACTCATAACTTTCCCTCAGGAATTTTACTACACGGTTTCCCTTCTTCTTCAGCCTTTTCCCTGCTTATTTCATGACGTTACGGATATAAAGTTTATATCCTTGCAGTAGCAATTATTTTTATACGCAGTTGTCAAACTGTAAGGATTATAGAGTTTGAACACTTTTTTCCTAATTTTGATGAATCAAAAGAGGAATGAATGGAATCCCTAGTCAAAATGGATACACTATGACATCTCAAGGTCGGACAAAAGAAGAGGATGCCTGCAATTTTCGTAGGGTCAGCAATTCAAATATTCCTAATTCTCGCAACAATTCTACAGCGGGTGGATCATGCAAAGTGCGTTGCTATTGCAAATTGCAACAGACATGTGTACACTCCTTTGCTTCATCTTGGCCCTGAAGAAGAAAGGAAAATGTGGAGTTGTAAAATAGTAAATACTTGAGTAAAGAGTAAAAAGAGTAAAAGGAAATTGTGATGGTGGTGAAGTGAAGATCCATGCAGTTGGCACGTACACAAAAACCGGTGATTTCTTAAATTTTAAGTTGGCATGGATTTTATTGGCATTGGCTTGCCACTGCACAGAAGAACAGACATAAAAGCATGCAGCAGGAGACTAACTTTTTTTTTCCACTCACTCTTCTGCTTTGATGGCATGTGTACATAAATAAATTCTCAAACATGAGAAAGACAAGTACTTAACAATAATGGGAAAAGAAGTAGATGTCTCAATAAGACTGTAATAACTTTAAGTTTTTAGATAATTTGTGAATATGAAAAGTACGCCAGTGAGTATACCTAAGTTAGGCTGGTTATAAAGTCTGTTCCTTTTCCGTTTTATCGTCCCCAGAACATTTGAATGGCTTGCTTTTTTTCTTAAACTCATTTACTTTGAATTTTCATTCCTCCACATCCATATCTTTTGGTGGCTATTAATAAATAATATAAAAAAATATAGGCAAGGCGGCACTCCGATGCTGAATATAGGATCATCATCATCACCATGGATGTAGGACTCTTGGTAGGATGTCGGATCGGATCCGAACCGGGAGACGTGGCGATGAAATGAAACTCGCTAAAAAGTTTATTGCATTACTTGGTTTCATGGTCTAATATAAATGCCAGGTGTGTGCGCAGCCTCACTCACTCAGCTCTCTTCTCTGAATTGAATTGAGACAGTTTTAATTCTCATTCATAAAGTTGCTCCACTTTACTCTTGAGCTTACGTGCTTTCTCCTCACACACCCACCCACAACCGGGGATATTACAAAGTATCCTATCAAAGTGTATAAATGTCATGATAGGAATTTCATTCGGTGGCAAGTGGCTTTGAAGGTGAGTTGCCCTGGTTCGGTTTCCCTTTCTCTGCACTCTGCATATTTGGGATGAAAGTCAGGAGGAAAGTGAATGAATGTTTCTGACTTATTGCTTGAAGCAAGGGGTGCTTTATTCCACCACATGTAGCAAAATTATCATATCATACATTTAATGTAATGCGATGTGATGTGATGTAATGCAATGTCCTATAGTAAAATAAGAACGAACCGAGAGAGAGAATGCTTTGGCATCGTTGTGGACTGTTTTAGCCAGCTTGCCGGTTTTGGTTGCTTACTTGGTTTATGCAAAATGAGAAATAAAGAAGATGGGGGGTAATGGAAACGGGCAGCCTGGGATGTGGTGGTGTGTGGCCTGCTGGCCAACGGTTTTATAGTATTTGGTTTAGTCTCTCCTGCCGGAACGAACGGAAAAGGGAAAAGACTGAGGAACGTTTGTGAAAGTATAGTGAAACGAATGCTGAAGGAGAGGAACAAATGGAAAGACGAATTCATGCATGCTTTATTCATTGGTTTTTTGGCTGAGTTGGAACCTAATGGCTTGATTCTTGATTCTCTCCTTTCTCTCTCCTTTTCTTTCTTTCTTTTATCCATGCCTTCTTTCTTTCCCTTTGACTTGGCTTAAATTCAGCGTGATTTTTCATACATATAAAATATATCTGTCGACATAAAAAGCGGAACACCATCACATCCTCGGTTACATGCAGTACCTACTTCAACTCCTTTTAAAAAAGACTTTTTTTGCAGTGAGTGTGTGGTACTCACTCGTTTAGTCAAATGAACGTTTTGGAGGTTAAGAGAGGAAGATGAAAATAAAAGTCGAAATGTTGGACGTCGTGCTGGTGGTGACTTATTGAAATTTCCCAACCGATCATCATTAACAGAAAGAGCATCCTTTCCATCACCACCCACCTCCTCTCTTCCTCCTCTGAGTGTATTCCTCTTTAATCAGCTTAATGCTACACGGTTAGTATAAATGGAACGAGATGGATGTCATGTCATCTCAACGGCATGCCTTGGTTTTAGAAAGTCGAAAGAGAACACACATCATGGCTGCCAATTTACCAAAAAAATCAGCTTTTCCAAAACTTTTGTGTCACATTCAAATATTGATTTTTCAATTTCAGCCTATGGAAGTTCTTGAAGTTTAGCTGTTTCCACTAAAACTATGCCAAAACAAAGCAAAAATCAATTCACCGTGGACGATAAACCTAATCGTTTGTTGAATTTTAAATGGTTCAGCTCACTAGCCCGTATTTCCTCTCATTTTCTTTATCCCGCACTTTGTTCAGTTTTTGCTCTGATCTTGACGAGGAATAAAATATAACTTCAGACTCTCATCAGAGCACATCCCATCTGAAATCACCCAATCGTACTCCGTGACTCACATTTAAGCATTCACTTTGCAACAACAGAGTTAATTTTTAAAACAAGGGGAGAAAATGTTTTAGTCTTCTGCAATTGCTAAGTTTGTGCAACGAACGGAGATGTGAGACGAGAAGAGGGAGGATTGAAGAGAAGGAGGTGTGCCTTTTCTTTCAGCTAGATTTATCTCATTCTTTTGTAGATGTTCGGGTTGTAAGAACCAGGGTAAGCTAAAGCTGGGGTGAGCATAATTCTAAAATCAAATCTGCTTTCTAATTAACTCACCTATGATTTTCTTGACCATCCCTTGTCCCTAACACATTTTGTACCCACGCTTTCCATCCAACAGGCAAAAAGTTAATCTCCACGAGACAGCTTTGGCCATCAAGCTATTTTTTGCATCGTCGTAGAGGAGAAGTGTGAAATGCGGAGGACAAGGTGAAGGTGGAATGAAAGTGTAAACTCTTCTGTACAAGTTTACACGAGTTGATGCTTTGATTTGGTTTTACATTTCAAACTCGGGGCATTAAAATTACACAGACGTTTGTTTTAAACCTTGGTTGGGCAGGCTGTGTCAAGCAAAGTCAAATCTGGTAGAATGTAAAGAAGGAAGGAGTGAAGAACGTGAGAGAGTGGAAAAGTTGCATGGATAGAATGAATGTGGGAACAAAATTTTTAAAAAAACGACCACACTATTAGGCATAACCGGCTGACAGGTTGGGGTGGTGAAACAGAGCCGTTTTTGTTTCTGTAAAAAAATTTACAACTTTTCCTCCTTCTCCCTGTACGAACAGAATATGTGCTGCCTCTTCTCATCGTAATTTCAAATCAGCATTGTCTTGGATAAAACAAGGCTAGATATGTGCACAGACAAAAATTGTTGAGATGAGAAAAAAGAAAACCACACAAAATGCAAAGTGTATGACAAGCACAGACGGATATTTTTAATGACGACGAGTTGTAAGTATCTATGCAAGATTGATTTTTTGAATCTGTCCACATAGGATAATAAAAAGAGTCACGACGACGACGACGGAGACATGTCTATTTCCTCCTTAATAAAGGCTTCTTTTCATAGAAAAGCTTGTAAGGAGCTATGAAGTATTGCAAAAATTGCAGTTGTGTGAGCATGCATAAAAAAGATAGCTTTTTATTTGAAGTTCTGCTGCTGCTGAGGGAACATAAAAATGAAGTAAAATTGCTGGAACGGAGGAAGCTTTATGCAAAGTAAAGTAAAGTAAACTTATCTATTCAACTGGGCTACTTTATTCAACATCGTCCTGTACCTTAGGAGACATTCTAATTGCAAGTGAGGAAGCTTTTTTTCTTGAGTCTATTCTGCGTTTTGCAATATTAGTTATTAGGCATTATTCCGTTTCCAAAGTAAATCTTTTTAAAAAGAAAGCCATGGTGTGGAAACCCCCCACCAACTAAACTAAAACTGAGCAACTAAAAGCCAACTGTAAAATGAACTAACTAACAATGCTTTTGTTCAATATTGACTTATGCTAACCAACTTTTTGAGCTGAGCTAACTTTGTCAAGTCAACGAATCTTTTATGCCACCCAGGCGAAGCATAGAAGCATATGAATCCAAGGCATTGCGACCATCTTTCACAAACTAAAAGAGAAAGACATCACGTTCAGCAAGCTGTGTAGTAAAATGAACTGCCCTCCCCAGATTAACAACAACATAACACTCAGGGAGAGATAGGAAGACTGTGAAGTCAAGTCATATTTCTCATTTAAAACACAAAAAGTAAAGATTATTATTTAAAGTATTTTTAGCTTGTTTTAGCTTATTTGTTTTTCAATGCCACTCTTTACATCTTTTCCTTTCTACCTTCTTGAATCTTATGCACCTCCTTTGTGAGAGAAGTTAAACTAAAAATACAACAGCAAGGCATGCATGCATGCCACATTGCCTTTTTACCCTCAGCACCACATCTCATAAAAAGAACAGATTACTCTTCAACAACAAATAGCACCACCAACCAAAGCCAACCTATAGGTACGAGTATATGCTATCAAAGTAGACAGCAATTAATATTTAACATTCTTTCTTGGAGGCAGAGAGAGAGAGTGTGTGAGCTCACTTATGGATAATTTCCAAAAGCATGTGATGGGTTTCCGTCTTGATATGATTGCTTCAACTCTTTAAAAAATAGCCATTTTTCATTTTCCAAATCAATTTCATGCATGCGGAACATTTCATATTGCCAAGCAGGTCTTTTTCTCCTGACTTACTTGACTTGACTACCACCATCATCCTGTCCGTCGACTAAAATTTATTTGCAGTCCCGAAGAAGTCAAACGAGCAGCAAAAGATAAGTGAATGAGTGCAGAAAAATGTTCTACAGCAGCAGTCCCGCTGTGTGGCATAAGCATTTCGCTCCTCTCTGTCTCTTATCTATATGGGATCACTGGTACTTACTTTATCAAAAGACATTAAAACCTTTTCTCTTTTCCATAGCCTGCCTGCCACCACATTACTCTACACATTACACTCTCCATAAAAGATACAAATAAGGAGAGAGAGAGAGAGGGAAAAAACGTTATTAGCTTCTGCTGAATGTTTTATATGCCCTGTGAATGTGGCTTTTGCCCGATAGTCCGATGCTCAATTTAAGATTTTTTTAAAGCGTCTTGGAATTTTAGACTTTCGTGACAAGGAAACATTCAATTGTCAACTATATAAGTTGCTAATAATGATTCAGGAGGATGTTTTCGAATTGAAAAAGGCATTGTCTCAAGAAGGCATATGAATCTTCAAAGACAACACCTGGATGAGAAGGGAAAGATTACAAATCTCTTCTGTTTCAGTCACCCTCCAGTAAATCCACACCACTTCGCCATGATGATGATGCGAAGCGAAACGTATGCAATGAAAAATGTACCTAGGTATGTGAATCATAAGAATAGTAAGGCTATTAATAAAGGAATAGTCAGACCGGCTCCTCTTTTGAAGAACTCACGACGACCGGAGGCATATGCATGCACATGGAGAAAGTTACAGATGACTGTTTCTGGCTTACCTGTAAGAAAAAGAAAATTTTTATTAGACAAATTATTTCAAGACACTGAACAACCCACTATAAACTCTGTGAAGTTAGCTATCGATCAGTGAAGAAGAAAAGGCTGGCATATATCTTTTTTTAGTTCCCAACAACATCACTTGGGTCTAAATATATGTAATTAATTTCTCATAATAATAGGCACTTTACAAACGCTGCTGCACATGAGGTTTACGACTTGACAGCAGATGATAATGAAGTGGGTCTTTTTGAAACGAAGAATTATTATACACAAGTTCATTTCCACTTCCATTTCTTCACCACCCTTCAATAAAATGCGAGTCAGAAGAGAGAATAATAGACGGATGCAAGTGATAATCCGTAAGGGAGAACAACGAGAGCCTCATCGTATGCGGTTGCACAAAAGTGTTTAAAATTCATAAGGAGTCATCTATTTCCTGTAACCTAATAATAATAATATGCCACTTTTGGACTACGTTTATCTGCCTCCGTCTCCGGCAATTGAGTGTCAAATTTACAGACAGACGGAGAGGTTAAAGAGGGCTATCTAGTTTCACAAAGTGTATCATTATTATTGTTGAGAGAAAATCAAGCAAATGTAAAATTAAAAAATGCAATTTGGGAAAAATTGATACAATAACTTTTAATTTGGTTTGGTGGAGTATTTTCTTGATTAGACAAAATTAGTTCAGTGTTCTTGTTCTTGTGAAGCAACCAACGACGCAGGTCTGAGCTTAATTGCGGCTCTAATTAACGAAACTGAGGCATAGATGATGAAGAGGGCAATTATTAATTACGGATTAAACATGCTGGTTTTATAAGTTCACTACTGATTCTCGTGAATTTGTTGATCACAGCGCAAATCAGAAGAGGCATCCTACAAGAAACCTTTCTTTTGATAAAATATGGTTCACATCGAACCACGTAGTGCCTAATTACATTTCTCTCTCGTGGATCGTGGAACATTTGTGGAGCAACATTCTATAATTTTAAGGAAGATGAACTTCCTCTCTTCTAACCGCACATGTTCGAATCGACATGTTGGTCATAGCATAACGTAACGTGTATAATGACTCCATTTTTGGCATATAAAGTCCATGTAATGAGGAGGATGTGGTGTGGTGCAAAGGGGAAAATGAACCGATTCCTCGCACAGATAGGACTATTAATAATTATGTACCTTCATCTCTGCAAGGATGTAGGTAATATGTGCCGGAATCCTGAAAGTGTTTATATGAATGCATTTTTACTGAATGCGCGCAACTGTCAAAAGTATTTTTCACGCTTTTCTCACCGCAGAAATACTCACACCAATTCCAGAGGTTTTAATTGGTTGTTGTTGGAGCATTATCATATCATTCAAGTTTATCAATTATCATCATGCCCTGAGTAAGTATGTAGGGACGCTGCTATTATTAGTCATTGTTCAGAGGCGAGGCGAAGCACAGCTCGGAATTAAATGTGAAAACGAGTTGGCATGTTTTCAATGGCATTGAAAAAGTTAGGGGAAAAGTCAAGACATTATTTCAGGTCCTGTTTGTAACTACGTAGTAGTAGTACTCACAACAGATCTGATACCACGATAATGCGCTAGTGACTCTCATATCAGAATCCAATCTAAGGTTTTTAATGGTTTCATAAGAACCAAAGAGAGGAAATGCATTTTTACACCATACACACCGGTCGAATAACTAACCAGTTATCAAATTACGTCTTCTAAAAATGTACCTTTATTTCACCATCGCCTCTCCCCTCCTTCTCCTTATAACCAAGAACAAGTCAAAGGAAAAATGCTACGTTATCATTTACACTCAAAGTCAGTCAAAGTGAGTAGTAAAATGACGAGGAATGTCCGTACAAACACGTAATTGTTAGTACCTAGTACCTTTTTACTACAAAATACAATCTGTATGAGAAGCATGTAGCATTTTTTACGACACGCTCTGTCTCTCACATAAAAGAGGCAATACTACTACTACTACTACATCCACCACCAAGCCAGCCACAGTTTCATTCGTATTGTAT
>JAQIWU010001146.1:0-18396 GCA_034696445.1 Isotomiella minor
ACCTATCAAGGGACAAACTTACATAGCCACATCATAAGAAGTCATAAGTTTAAGCTCAATTTTCTAGTGGTAAATACATGTTAGTTTTTGAGGACCAACTACTCGTAGGGTCGTCACCTCCAAAAATATACCAGGCGATGGCTCTATTTTGGCTGATCAGTTCATTATTTCTGATTCACATTTGTACATGTAAAGCTCAAATGAATGGCCCTCCACCAGGAATAAAGGAAGGAGGGGAAATGATGAAGACAAATTCTGACCTTGCGGGTAACAGAGTTGAACACTTCACTTGCAGGCCTGTGTGGATTAAATTTGTAACATAATTTCCCAGCTGTCGCTTTACAAATGGGGGTTGAGTTCATGTTTCCACTCCCCACCATAAATTCCGACTGCTCACTCCCAGATAACCATCACAAAAGTTTCAGCATGATTGTCAATGTAAAATATTACATTTTTAAATGCATTCTGACTCTAAAACGATTTCCAACGTAGGGTACTGGGAGGGTATATACGCTCTGGTACGCTGGACGGAGTCTGTACGAAATGCTCGCCTCCGCCGCGCTACGAAGGGACATCAAGACGGACGCCGATGGCGGGGAAGGTGCCCTCCAAGGACTCTGCCCCACCCTCATCTACTGGCACAACGTCTACATGCTGACGGTATACCAAAACACGACGTGGGTGCGACCCATGCCTTACTTCTACCGCAGCAATCCCTCAAACCTTAAAATACTGCCTTTCGGTGTCATGGGGAACGCAGCTCCCTTTGGGTACTACATGAAGAAATCCATCCCGTGGTCGGATGGGTCGAAGCATTCACTCTTCGTCCAATGCGTGGATGGGGCGAGACAATGGAAGTTGGCGTCTAGAGAAGGACAACCGGATGATTCCGTGAAGGAGTTGGTCAACCTTAAATTGAAGGACGTAGGCTTTGATGAGAAGGACACCTACGATTACACCGGGAGGTCATGTCCAACGGAAAACTTGGACAACCCAATTGAGTACACAAACGACCGGCTGGATGACCTAGGGATTGCTGAAAACCCTAATGACAATTTCCTCCTCTCCAACACAGGGCTCCAGTTGCAAGAAGCTCTCGAATTTGTGGGGCGATACAATTTGGAAGAGGAGAAACCAAAGGAAGGCAGTAGTAATGATAACGGTGAAGGGAAGCCTGAGGAGGGCAATGCGAATGACGAGGTCAAGATCTATAAGAAGAGACGTCAGCATCGGGGAAGGAAAATTACGCTTCGAATACCATGAAACTTACAAACTTGTTAGTGGCAATAATAAATAGTATTCTGTCTTTGACTTTTCCGATTGACAGGTTGTATCATTTATAGTCCGCCAGTTCCATAGTGACGCATTCACGGTTTGACGAGAGGGTGACGGGATCACTGAAAAATTTATAGTTGAGTGGATTCAACTCGTTAAAAATGCACCATCACCGTCAATCATATAGAAACCTACAATTGTTTGCATCAGAGCTACTTATAGTAAGATTGATGTCGTGGTCTGAACGTCTGTCTGTGTGAAGCTTTTTTCGGTTTATGTAGTTCACTGACAGAACCTTGGTATTTATTTCTTCGCATCAACCTATCGGTAAATGTCTAATATACGCCACTTAAAGACAACGGCAATTTAAAATACACAAAACAATGTAATCCTTAATATAATAAAAGCAAGGACATTAGATGGTCAACACAAAATTGCAATATAACTAATGAACTTAAATGATCGAAGTAGCTACCATTCCCCATTTCAAACCTGCATGGTCTGAGGGACTTCCTAAAACGAATTCCCCAAGATCTCATCCTTCCCCGCAAAAGTGGCTCTCCCTTCCGTTTCAGCATTACAGCAAACCCAACAGAGACCGTGTAGGGAAGGGAGAAGTATTTCATAACCAGCAATATAATGACAGACATGTTTCCAACCCCCAGCATAAAGATAGCTATTATAGGCAGGGGCATCTGTTCATAAGAACGGAGTAGGCAGAAGGGTCCAATGATTTCCACCGTGATGGTTGTCAACAGCATGCTGGAAACCAAGGGGAAGGATAGCGTCACGTTCAACTGCTTCATGACACGTTGAAGTCCACGATATTTGACAGCCATGTGTACCCCCGGCTTGTCCTTCAAGACAGACCTTACAAGGATCCCAACCCAAGCTTCAAAGATGCAGATGGGATATGTGGAAAGGGGGACGAGGAACATAAGCGTGGTCACCTCTGTTGACGTTTGAAGGATCTCAAAGAGCGCCAAGGGGACTCTTTGAAGAAGTGTAGAGTTGCCATCCGACATTATATCCTCGCAGTGGAAGTGTGCCATGGAAAAGAGGGGTGGGGCACAAGGGGCGGTTAAGGCGAGAGTGACATAATTTTGAAGGACCCCAGGAATAGAGACGAATACCAACATGAGAAACATGCAAGGAAGCAGCTTTACGTATCGGACAGCCCCTTAAAAAACGAAATCTGTCCCACATGTGTAAATTTTATTTGAATTCACGACTCACCAAGTTTCTCTTTGAGCTCGATTTCCAATGTTACGGACATCGTCAGAAGGGAATTCACCTCAGCTCGCCTGTAGTATATGGTGCTTTTAGCAAGGAGAACCAATCCATAAATTATGACAAAAAATAGTATAGTCATTTTCTCCCACATTGGTTTTCCTAAGTGGCGGGTGGTGAGAAACCACTTTATCATCATCGCAATGCGTAATGCCGTTATCGAAATTGTGGAAAAGAAAAACAAGAGTGAGACTCCAGACAGAAGTTTGAACCCATTTTTTGTGTCGTATGTAAGACCAAATGGAGTGGGGAAACAGCATAGGTGCAAGGCGTTTTTCAAAACAAAAAAGTAATCTGCTTCCGAACGTTCCTTGAACTTTGTTGGACACCGGTGCAGTTTATGAATGTAGCTCGAAAGTGAATTATACCCAACGGGTAGTTTTTGTAACAATCTTAAAGTTTTCATTGCGCTATGTGGTTTACTGTTGAGCCAAAATTTCTCAAAAAAGGAATGAAAGGGGTTCCGATGACTTGAGAAATCGACAGCGACAAAAACAAATGATTGGCACTGCATGATTTACAGTTTAATGTGTTGGTACTGGTGCTTTTGCTTCTTGTTTGGAGTAAACTATACCTTGTCAATTGTCCTTGACTGTGGGTTTGGTCGACTTGACAAGCGTTTATGTCGTTAAAAATTGATAATTCAAAAAATTTTAGGCCATGGGCGTAAATTATTTAAATAGTCAGTCTAGTTCCACTGTCTTAAAATATTTAATGACGTTTCGTTTCCACGAGTTGATAAAACTGGCAGCTTTGTCATCCCCATGGACCGTTGTGAAATAATCATTTCATGTCAACCATAGACAATTTCTCTAGAATTCATAAGTTCAGCCTATATAGATACTTACGGGTTACTACCTATGATCATGCCAATCACGTTTCCTTTAGCTTAAAACTTAAAACAACATCCATCGAAAAAAGCTGAATTCTTTAGCATTTTATCAGCACCGGCGTAAAGAGATTTTCTAAGACAGTTTTGAATACATAATTATTCTCTCGTAGAACTTGTGATCACGTCCATTGATTTTCGGAGCGGGAGTATAGTGGGAGTAGGTCCACTCCCACTCAGAAAAAGAGTGCAGTATTGCCAGCTCTACTAATTACGAGTACCACTGGCGGATTGGAGAAACCAACAATAATGATTAGGAACACGGTTGCCAACGAGTATGACATTATAGTGGATCAATAACATTTGTACAAAAATCTTTGCAAAGTGGAGAAAATAAGCAAAATGAATGAATAAAAACAGGACGAATGGAAAAGTCGAAAACTTTGCAGATGAGAATGCCCAAAACATCGATCCACAGGCTTATGCTACATACAAACGTTGGTGAAAAGGTAGTGAAAGAGCGTAAGACGCTCTCTGGAATCCGAGTGCTTTTTCGCAGCAGTTTAGAGAGTCGGTGTGTGGTTGGTAGGTTATACAAGTAGAGATGATCGCGATTCCCTTTGACTTAATTGTTTCTTGACTAATTGTTGCTATAATTGTGACCCAAAAAGATGTACTAGATGTATTCTACAGGAAATATTTAGGTTCGCACGGTTTTGATACCAAAAAAAACCATCCTTGCATTACAAGGGAAACTACATTTTTCAAATTCGCCCAACGTTGGTCATGTCATACGTAGTAAATCTAAATTGTAATTTCCAGCTTACTTACAATAAAATAAGCCGGAAAATGCAATCTAGATTTACTACGTATCAAGCCAAAATCTCAAGTTAATTATTTCCTAAATAACAATTGTGATCGTAATCGGTCTACATATGAAAATGCTGATGGATGGAAATGGAAACATAAGCCCTACTTCTTTATAGCTATAGATCGTTGGCAGGGCTGATTCAATTGGAGGATGAAAATGATATTAATTGTAGGTGACCTACTTTTATTTTACTTGTATAAATTTGACGACTGCATAGTACCTCGTACCTCGTAGTTAAGTAATAAACCGATGAAATTTCCTGCTGAATCGTTACTTTTGTGTTCCATTTTCGTATCCAGATCTAGGACAATCTCGTAACACGTAACCATTCTTGGTTTTCGTGTCCACGTAAAAGCGAGTCGCCTCGAGCGCAACTTATTCAATTCTTTCCAAGAAATAAAGACGGCAACATGTTTTCTACACCATTTCTACTTTTCGGTATCTTGACTCTGGGTAATGCCCTGGATCCAATCACGGACCAAGAGCAGCGGTGTAAGATTGGTGGTGCGCCTGATGGTTTCCAGACCGTAGATATGAATTGGGTAAACCAAACAATTCAAATCGTCTCAAGTTTTCCTAACAACCATCGTTCTTGTAGCTTTCCTCTATCAGCGTTTTCTACTACCCAATTTGGAACAAGTTTGAGATGTGGAAATTCTGCCAGGATGGTCACGGAGAGAACTTCTGCCGTTCCAAATCCCCACAGGAGTTGCTTCAACTGGGATGCAGCTACTGGGTCCCACCCAGCAATGCTTCGTTCTTTGGAAAGCCCATCACTTACGATTCCATTACTACGGAGACAGATATCTTTTGTCGAAAGAGGGGAGAGTTTGAGATCCCCTTCCGTCGACACCACTACGTTCTGTCGGACAACAGAAGCTTCGTCCTGGGCACAAAGTGCTATGAAGGGGGAGACTTATCTTGGCTCGTCCTCTCACCCTTTAAGACCCTTCCACACGCCACCCTTCAGAAGATTGTCCTTCATGTAGAGTCCCTTGGGTTCAACAAGCAAAACATTGTGTACAATCCTCCCAACTATTGTGAAGAGTATGAGCATCCTCACTATTACCCGGGAGTACAGGACCAGCAGGTTGATGGCTATAATGGGGGAAATTATGGCTATTATGAGCGAGAGTGATTGCGTAAAACAAATTTTCCGGTACGGTGATTGTCTTACTACAACAAAAGCAAAAATTCTATTGACTCTAAATTCTAAAATCTTTCAGTATGGAATGCAATTGGTTTTGAAGCTTAGAAATAAAAAAAATTGCAGGCAAAACCCCGTATCGTTTTTCCGAAATATTAAGAATTCATTCATGGCATTAGATGTCAAGTTAATGAGTTTCGGAATCATCCTGGCATACAAGCGTCAATTAACAGCTATCGTGGAACGCCATAGCAGCTTACTTACATAACATCTTTGTTAGTTGATATTGTTTATTTATCTTTGTTTATTAAGAGGCCAGAAGGTATACAAATATTTGCGATGACGTTTTGTTTACAACGTAGGATTACTTATTGTCCTCCCACCATAACCATACGCAGCCCCAGTCGCTATTTCATTCTTAATCTCCCTCCTAAATGCGAACACAACCCAAAAGTAGTAGAAACGTACGATGAAGTTAACAATGACCACAGGTTGACCGCGTATAACTTGAAAGACGGAAAGGCAGAGGATTATCACGGTCACGATGAGCCATCCAAGGCAGTAGCCTGGGTTCCGGTGGACAGCTCCAAACCAAAGGAATATGTTGAGGATGAGGCCAATCACCATGGCGATCATAAATACTGCAAAGGCTCCCACGAGGATAGCTGTGAGTATGAATTATGAATTAAGCATTGAATGTTAAGATAAGACAAGTACCTTTGGAGTCTTCATGATTGTGGTCGTAATCGGGTTTTGTTCCATTTTTCCTCCCGTTGTTGTCGTATTCGGAAATAATATCCGCAATTTCGATGGATCCTACGACTATGTTTGTGATGGATCCAATCTGTAAAGCACAAAATGTATGTCTCGCATTTTATTTAATTAAAGAAACTTACGCTTGCCAAGACTGCTATTATTTTGACTCCGGTTTGGAGTGACATGCAAGGGCAAGGAGTGGGCATGTTTGGTGTCTTAGATTAAGAGAACTTTTAGAGGATAATGCTGCCTACGTTTCACACAATTAATAGCTTTGACTATTAGAATTGAACACTCGGTAAAAAAGGAGAATATGTACTGTTGTTGCCCATTGCAATGTATCAGGTAGATAACCTCCCAAAAAGTCCTTATCCGTTATTCAATTTGCTTGTCAGGATGTTGATGTTGACTGCTGATAATATTGCGAAATAAAGCATCGCACGATCTGTACATGTGCACTTATCTGAGTGTGAAAATCGTATGCATGTGTTACCGTCACATTGAATTAGCAGGCAATTTCAATTGGGCTAGTCAAACTGCAGTTTGCCAAATTCTCAAAGATTAGTGCCACAAAGTGACAATTATTATTCACCTACTTTAAGCTGGAGCAACACGACCAGCCCTATATACGAAAGACCTGAGGGACAAGACGGACAAAATAGACGACGTAGCTTTGCTCCTTTTTAATGGTTGTCACATTGTCAAACCAATTTTTTGATTTGGGCAAAATGCGGTTTGACTAGGCAAAATGCAATTTTCCTTATAACTCAATTTGACGGTAACATAAATTTACGTCATTTGTTAACATGTAAGCGGCTACTCCCTTCGCCACCACAGGTTAATGTGTGGTACGATACGATATGATGGTGAGTCATCTATGTGTATACCAATTGATTGATTTGTGTATTTGTTACAATCAGTCAATTGCAAAAATGAATTCAGTGAAATTCTACCAAGATAATTGGAATTACCTTCTGACGGACAAGGCCATAATGACGCCATAAACACATACTATACATCTATATGCATAAAGACAAACGAACACAGGGACGGGAATGTTCAGTATTCATGAACAGTTCAAGCGTTGACGCAAGGATCTGCTTAATGGAGGGATGCACAGAATACAAATACAAAGACTGGAATAGAGCTGACATAAATGCAGCACAGCCGACAAAACGTCATAAGCAAAAATCTTAGAAGCTTCTACTAAATTTACAATGCCAACAGCGCAAAGTATTCTTCTGTTGGTGAAAGTATCCCGGAATCCCAACTTTCCCGAGTGAGCTATACGTTCCGGGTTTTTCATGGCCACCAGTTGAATGGGTTACATGCAAAGGATTTTGAGAATGAAACTGTGCATTTTCTTATGCATACCTAGTATATTTAATACGAACTTTCTACTCATATACAATGCAGGCATAAATCTCAAATCTCATCTGCCTTTTCCACTCAAACGCTAAATGCTTCAGGTTAGTATTTCTCCATGTTTCTGTGTCATATTGATGTCACACTTGTACTTTTTTACTGAAGAAATGGAGGTAGAGACCCCACAAGTTTGGCCATCAACCTTAGAAGAGATAACTTCAGCTATTCGTTGCAACAGATTCTCCCCCGTCGAGATCAATTGTCCCCTTTGCCACCGGAGGTGCTTCACCAGGGTTGAAAGGGAGCCCAACGCTAACGTACGCCTTGAGGCAAGGAGTCGAGGGTCCTTCGCTCTGTGGGTTGTTGGTATCATCCTTCTGTTCATGGGATCAATGTTGCTCCTGGCATACGTGGGAATGGGAAACGAGGTTTTGGGTTACCATCTTGCAGTCTGGTCTACGGGTTACCTTATCTTCTGTATCCTTCTACTTGGACTACTCCACGGGGTCCAAAGATGCGGCCGTAGTAAGGATTACAAGAATTGGGACAATGCGAACCACTTTTGCTCTGGATGTGGTGAAAAGGTGGGGACCTGTGACGGGTATCAAGTGTGGAAAGAGTGTTTGAATAGACAGCCAGTGGCAGGACCACCACAAGCATGGAAGGCAAGGGGAATGTAAGTGACAACGAGGATGAAGAGTAAGTGGGTCGAAAAGGAACAGGAATCGAAATTTCTTGACAAGGTTTTCATTTATCAGAGAATAAAGTTATAAACTGTAGCCCAAATTAAGAACTTAAGAGATGCTACTACTTAATATTTCCTACTCGTTGTTTTGTCATCCCTCCGTGTCTATTTTCAATTCACTGCGTGCAGCCTAGAAAGCACAATATCCGACCAAAAATAAGGTTACCTTGTCTAACGAAATAAAACAATTTACAAAGTCATTGTTTGGCATTCATTGTAGTTGACTCAATTAATGCTCATCGGGGTTGCAAAGAATAAAGTCGCCACACCCTTCGGGTCATCCAATTTGCATCCTCGATGCAAAGTGTAAATGTTGCAAAGGAAATGAATCTCTCAAAGTGATGCAATTGAGGGGAGGATTATGATTATACATAAGGTACCTTGTTTTCATGCATAAAACACACATGCGAGTACATAAAACACACACACTCGTAGTTGCGTACTTTTCACTTTCCTCCCTACACTTATATGGGGTTGCTTTCTGTTTTATTTCACCCCCTTTCAAAACTCAAAAACTCACTTTTGTATTCAACTTTACCTACCACACGCTCCAAACACTTTATTGTTTCCAAATTGCACAGGGTTTAATCAGAATCCAACTCTTGTGTGTTGCGGAAACGAAAATCAATAATCTAAACGAGTTTTCAAGTCTCAACCCCTCTGTTCTCTCGGGTGACTCATAATGGTTTCAGAAGCCGTGTAGACAGTTGTGATTGTCTAGTCCTTTGCTTGTTAATACCACCAGTTCTAACAGTGTGCCTTTGTAACAAAAATTATAATTCCTTTTAACTAAAGAAGTTAAACTGGATCTAAATTGATAATAATTTCTGAAACAATAAAAGGACACGTAAATCACCCAATCCCATTCATTTGGCCGGAGTCCCAGGTAAATAACTTATATTATATAACAGGTATAGCTGAAATGCGAGAACAATTTTACATTTTTCTGAATGTTGATATCTTTTTAGTAGAATGGATCAACCGGTTGGACTGGCAAGGGTAGGTATCAGGCCTGAGGATGACGTGTACCAAGCCATTATGGACCTACTCGGCCCCAATGCGGAGGATGAGATGCAAGCAGTTGTAAGACAGTTCTAATCTAACGAGTGCACTAATTTTTTCTGACTTTAATCTCTTTACAGATCAATGACCAGGATTGGTCTCCCATAGAAAGAGGTCTTTGGCGAGCCATGGAGTCACCAACTGAACAAATGGAAATCGCCATTCTGGAGGTCATGCGCCACATCCACTCCATGGACCTCGCTGATAATCCCCCATTCATCCCTTTGGTGGTTTGGCAACACAACTGGTCTACCGACATTGCTTATCCAGGAGAGCTGCAAACACCTCCATTTGAATGGGAGGAAGAAAGTGTCCTGAAACACCCTCACACTCTTAGACTCAAGCATGGCACCAACGCGGCAGCACTTGTGGAAATGTTCACCCCTCAGGGTCTGCGCCTCGTCGCAAGGAGGAAAACTCCTCCTCATAAAAAGGCGGACATTTCAACCCACGGTCTCGTCTACTGTGGGATTGACACTCCTCCAGACGCCCAATCCCATGGAGAAGCGTCAACAGCTCGGTATGGAACAGCCATCATACGATTTGAATTGAACACGGAAGGAAGACGCTTCTACACCCTGGGGACAAAGTTCTACGCCCAGGAGGTAGCACAGCAAATACTCTGCACTTCAAAAAATACGGACTGGAAGGTTGTCATCGTTGGTCATCCAGATGACCCCATGAAGTCTCAGGATCTTGCCCCTGTGCGGATGGAGAAACTGACGTGGTGTCTTGGCATTGCAAGGCGTCAAGGGCGATATGACCGGGACCGCTGGATCCATCCTGAAATGGTTATCGAAGAGGACCTTATCATTCCCTACGATAAAGTAAGAATTGATTTTGTTGAAGAACATGAGTGCATTCATACCAGCGACGGGAGACATGTGCGATGCCTTGAGTGTCAGGTTATACGGGCGGCACGGTACCGAAAGCCAACTCCGGACCTGGGCTGGGTAACAATGCAAGACTTGGATGTGACAAATTCCCAAAGTGTTTGCCTCGATTTCTTTGCAATGAAGATGCTGCAAAAACCAGTCAAGTGGGAAATGATTCGGGACATTCAAACCATTCATAACGTATTTCAGCTTGAGAATACAAATGGATTCATTGCTCATGTTGAACAACGAATGGCATATTTCAGACCAATGTTCGAAGCAAGGCACGCATCAGGTTCATGAATCCAACCACCATTATTTAGGTAACACATTTAGTATACTCATATTTGTATATTATGGTTTGTAAAATTTTTAAAAAATGCATTTTTTGTAATCAATGAAATAAAATAAAGGAAATTAATAAAGCGTCAACCGTGAATGATTGTCCATTGTTTACCAATATAAATTGTAGAAAACAGTTCATTGAACTTTATATTTGACCTAATTTTATATCTGAGTTAAATGTGATCCTCCAACCTCCAATCCGCATACTTGTCCACAGCGCACTTTCGACTGAACATTTGAGCATCGCTGTGGATCCATTTGTTTGCAACTGTGAAATTTACAAGGACCCATAAATCCCCACATTTCAACTCTCTGATTTCAAATGACTCACTCCATTTAGTTCCCAACGCCACACTACATCCACCATGGAGCATCCTCTCGTCCACCGTTCCGTTTGGGAAGTAATTGTGCCACATCACTGCAGAGCCTTTTGAGGGGAACACGGCGGAGTTGAAGAGGGGAAACACTGTGGCACCTCCATCCTCGACGTCGGTCAGCTGCGGGAGGAATATTCGGGATGAAGAAGTGGGCAAATATACACTTGTATACCTTTCTTCGGTATGCCTACTTACATACATCATGAAGGTTATGATTCTCCTAAGACGTTTGTTGTCTGGGACTTCGATGTTGTCCAGGTAGACGTCTCCGGGAGGGACGTGCAGGCCTCCCGGGCTGAAAGAGATAAGCATTCGACAGATTTCCACGGATGTTTGTTACCGGCATTCTACCTGTAGGCTGCAATCTGCATGGGTTCGCAGGACTTCTTCGACTCCACGTCTACGTACCCCAACAGACGTCCAATGTTAAGAAGCCATGGATGGAAAGGTGACTGCTTCTCAAAGTCTTTTATCCATCCAGTGGAATAAGTTGGGTGTCTGCTCGTTCCTCCAGACGCTCCCTTTCCTTTCAGCTCGCTGATCCTACTTTGCCCCATCAGCTCCACATCCACGCCCCGTTTGTAGGCTTCGATCTGCACTTCCGACAACACGTCGTGGTACTGTAAAAGAAGGGGGTTCCTACTGTGTACTTCAACCTTTAAAGGAGATAGGATATACTGCTCATGGGCTCTTGTACTGAGGTAGCATTTCAGATGTGGAGAAGGTTTTCCTTTTCCGCGACAGCCACGCTCAAAGGCGTAGCCATTCTGCACCGTGGGCGGAAAATCTGGATCTTCCTGTTCAATCTTTTCCTTCAAAGCAATCATTGTTGCCTCTTTCAAAGGGACTCGGTTAAGGAAGTTGTCATGACCCTTGTGGTGGAGCAAAGCTTCGAAAAGGAGAGGGCCGGAATCCACCTGAATCCAATCTTTCCGTTTCGTCGAAGACCGCAAAGCGTCATGCTAAAACAACAATAGATAAAAACTTTAACTTTTAGATTAATCGTTATATTTCCCAACATTTTCTATGGCTTTCTGCAACAGGTGAGCAAGGTTCTGCGTCATTCCATCCTTCACATCAGCAGATCCCCGAGCAACATCCAAAAAATCAACAGCTTGAGAGTAGAGTTCCATCCCTGAAGCAACCTTTGCAATTTCTGCGAGATGATCCGAATTCAGACCACAAGAACTTTTGGAAGATCCCAAATGTCCCTCTTTAATACCCTCGATTGAATACTTATACGTTTGGTACACTTTAAGAACGCTTCTTGCAGCTGAAGTTAAGTCTTGAAAATTAGGTCGTTCAAATGTATTCAGGAGACTGGAAAGGCCTTGTGCCTCCGTTTTGGATAGTACGGCTAGTGTTGGTTTGAGGAGTTTCGGAAGCCGTTTGGAAATCCGCCAAAGGGTCCGGTAGATTTTGAAAGGGTGCTTTACTACGTTGATTAGAATTTGAGACACTTCAGCTTTTGAGGTACCCTCCAAACTGGAAAGCCCTTCGTCCTTCAAAACGCAGGTATTGAAGTCGTCAAGATACCTATAATAGTCACAAAAGTGCAAACATTAACCTTCATTATTACTTCGCACTTACTGATTTAAAAGATCCTCGTTTGATCGATCCAATTTCCCTTTCACTTGCAGTAGGCTCTTCACGACCTGGAGCTCCATGGACAGTAGATTCCTGAAATCAAGTGGACTAGTTGCGTAGTCAGCACCACCTTTCTTGCTTTTGTCATCAGGGCTTGCTTTCTTGTCTGGAGCCAGGGGTACTTTCTTCTTGCCACTTCCATCTTTCTTTAGCAGGTCTCCGCCTGTAATGTAAAACACGGCTATGAAGAAAGCCACGGTGGCTAGGATTAACAAAGGCATGATTGTATTTGCCATTTTCGGGATACAAAATATTGGTTAATACGTGAGAAATCAAAGCACAACCATGCGGTTTCGCTGGAGTGGAAATGCCAATTTTGCCGTAAGCTTATTCAGAATAATGGCTATCAAACCTTATGTTTACTCATTTATTTGATAGGAAGCTTGACAAATGAGATATGGATTGAGGGGATTAATAAAAGCCTCCTCGGCAGATAAGGTTTAACCTAGATTTATTGTAAGGTTTCATGTTTGTCTGAGTTCCATTCTTTTCCAGAATCTTAACTATGTTATTAATAAGATAAGCGTACAGGTTGGTTGTGCACAAATATTCAAGGCAAAAGTAGGTATCCATTTTCAGTAGGTGCCTTTGTGACACTTTTGATGAATAGCCAAACGGCGAAACCCATTTGTTTTTTGCAATAAACATGCTTCTCCCTCACAGGACGTTCCCGAGCAAGCATACCTCAATAAGTTTTTCAGCATCTCGTCTTAGTTTACTCAAGCCATGTCAAACATTTCTTCTCACACCTCATGTATTAATGGTGTTTTTAACTACGTACTTACTTTTCACTTTTATCTGCAGAATCATCTGCCTAAGCGCTGTGGGATTCAGCATTTCGAAAGATAACGATCTAATAGTCGGTAGTATAATTGCAATTATGGTCACAACAGCAAGTTTGGAGCCATTACCATTCGTAGTCCAAGTTGAAAATTCCCCATTATCCTTGCATTTGGAAGAGATATCAAAAGCCATTCGAGCCTCACGATTTGTCCCCCTCCACATCAACTGCCCTTTCTGCCACCGGACCACAAACACTCGGATCCTAAGGGAACCCAATCCAAGGGTCCTTGTCGAGAGTGCGAGTAGGAACTTATTTCTGCGATGGACACTTTGCATCTTTGCCGTGGGATCCTGTACAATGTTTCTACTCCACCATTTGGCAATGACAATAGCAAAGGAAGGATTTGCCCTGCTTGAGTTTCTGGTATCCATTCTCGTCTACGTCATCTTGTGCGCCGTGTTTGTATCGGTGATCGTTATTTGCATCCGCAACGGTCCCTCTGCTGACCCTTTCATGGACAATGCCACCCATTATTGTCCCCTCTGTAATGTCAAGGTGGGCTTCTGCGACGGGTACACAGTGTGGAGAGAGGGTTTACAAAGAACGGCGAGGTTATTAAGTTATTAAGGTTAAGTTTCAATTTCTAGAAGGTATTCAAATGTTACCCTCCTTGGAAGAGTTTGTATGGTGTTGTGAATTAAAATGTATATACGTAGTCAGAGTCTGGTCTAATTGTATTCCATTCCATTAGAATATATGACCTGACCTTATCTTTTGTCGAAAGGAAATTGTCTCAACCTGCCCCTTTTTTCTGGGTCCATCCTCATCATGAGACGCAAAGAACTGTAGAGCTAGCAAAAGTCTCACGTCAGTCACTGCTATCACTTTAGCCCAGTAAGTCCCACGCATTTTGTCAACCAAAAAGTTCGATAGGCGTATCACGACTCACATCTACAAGTGTCAAAGAGCTATGGAAAATCAATTCTTTGATCCATTCAATGAATTAGTTTACGTATTTGAACGTCTCTACGTTACGTATGATGTGATGTGATACGAGCGTCATTTGAAATTTTCAAAAAGTGTAGGGACTGCATAATTGATTTACGTAGTCCTAAGTTGAAGCCCATGCTCATTCGAGTTTTGAGTCATTGTGAGTGAGGAACATTTTTGAAGTCAGGAATTTAAATAGGCTTGTGCTTGGGTTGTGGGTGGATTTTAAATTTTAGGACGTATGGTCAAACTTCTAAGATTCTTACCATTTGCAGAGGAATCAAAATTCTCCAAAGAGACTTTTATGCCAAATCTAAATCTGTCTGTTTCTGGTTCTGTCTGATGCGTGTCTTTGCAAATCGAATGGACAAATTTGAAAGTCAGGCAAAAAAAGTAATGTATGAATGAATGAATGTATGATTAATGGACAAATATAAAGTTGGTCCAGTTGAGACAAAACTATAAAAAGAAATAAAAACTGAGGCAGTATCAATCAAACCTTCAAAAGGACAGAAAAGAAGCTACCAAAACGTGTATAGCTTCTTCTTCACCAACCTCCATTACAATTTCCATTTCCTACAAACCAAATCAAAATGATGAGGAATCACAGAAGCTCCCACGTTTTTTTCGTATTCCTAATTCTTCAACTGGTCTGCGTCTACCTCTCTTTGTCTGGAGCACAGGTAAGTCATGAAAGCTATGTTGAGTTTATGTAATTAATAGTTTTGCCTTGACTGTTTGCAGATCACTTTCACAAGGGAGTGGTTGGCAGGGAAAAGGAGCAGTGGTGGGGGACGACCCTTTTTGTCCGACGAAGGAAAGCTTTCTTTCTGCAAATCCCTCGTCCCTGCAATCACTGCAGGCTGGCATGTAAGTCACCTATCCATCTAGCGCAGTTGTTGTGGGGCATATTGAGAGTTATGCATGTTTCATTCAGGTGGAGAGGCTCTACGCAGAGCTAAGTTGTCCCTACACCTCCCCATCTTCTCATGGGGTTGCTACTGGTGGTTTCTTGAGAACTCCTTCGAGTGTCACGAGCAGGAGTAAGCCCTATGAAGAGGAGGGTCAGGGGTCATCCGCAGAACACCTACATCAATACCACGGCCATGGAGGCTCTGGAACTTTGACCTCTGGTGCAGCATAGACACCAAATTCGCCCTATTCTTTAATCTGCTTCAGGTCCAGAAGAATAGAATATAGAAATGTGTAATATAAGTTCCTAGAGTTATGGAACGTAATTGTACCCCTCTTCCTGTGGGACATAATATATTATAGACTCAGAATCCTGTTGGCCTCCCTATATTTCCCTACCGTCTTCTCTTTTTAGTTCATAGGATCGCAGTCTACCCACAATCTGTCTGTAATTGTAATTCTCTAAACATCGTGATTTATATGAAAAGTTAAATAGTTGTGGTGAAAGTCACCTTGAACTTAATGGCTTCCAACTAAATAAGATGCCTGCTTGCCTAAAACTTCGCACACTTCATTCACTAAGAAGTGGCTTCAAATGGTCTCTTACCTTACATCATATTATAATCTTAGCAATTGTTCCATTCAAAATCACAAATAAATTGTAACACTATTCATATCATGACAGATTTATTTGGTTCGCGTGCGGCACTTCAACGTAATCATTCTCCATAGCTGATTTCTGAGTTACGCTTTTGTATGACTAAAATACGTGTTGGATGGAAAGAGGAAAAATTACTGATCTTGATCTATGAATATCTATTATGTATTATGGTTTAGCATTATATTTAAAATTGAAAGGCATTGACGTCAAATAGTAAAAAAAACATGCGTCACAGAAACATGAAATGCAACCAGGGTACATTTAGAGGCAAATTGAGAAGGCCAAACTCTTTTACATTTTAGCCTCTTCCTGGAACAACTCAAAGAACGGATGGTAAACCTATAGAAACTCTGCCTTGCGTGTCCGACCTACTTTGGTATATCATTGAATTGATAATGAAGTGACATGTTTAATGAATCAGTTTTTCGTTTTAAGACAGAATAATCGAATAAAATTAAAATGACAATCTTGCTCCCCGTTCTGTTGGCCAGTAATGTCATGTCAAATCAATCAGAGGTGGTTCATAGTTAGAGTTCTGTAAACAATTACACGATGTCTCAAAATGACTGTAAAAATAAAACACAGGATACCATACCCTTTCTTTGGGAGGACCACGGTCATAACCTCTCCTTTCGCCACGTAGTCATTCAATTCAATCCACGCTGTTCCCAACTTATCATCCTCTCCTACAATCAATCCAGACAAACAATCACGAAAAGTGCATCAATTCCTAAACATAAATGTCTGTCTTACGGAGATTATCATTGTCATACATCTTTAACTTGAGCCACTACAAAATGAAAATAAAAGCATGATTGATTACACAATTACACAAATTTTGTACTATGGCTTCGTGTTACCATGGATTTAGTCTTGTCCCACTGTACCCTGAAGACATCCCCCCAACTCGGGTTCCCTGTATTGCTCACAGTTCCACTTCGCCCCACGGATCGGTCGGTTCCATTTATTCCATCCCTGACTGTGAGGATGACTGCAATAGTAATGTTCAATAAACGACATAAGTGTCAGTGTCATAAGTTTCAAAAACTTTTTCAGAAAATACAGCAAAAGTGGGACAAAAGAAATACTTATCTGGAAAATAGGGCAAACTTTTCTTTTTAAAATACCTACCGTAAGGATCACTTGTTCCTTGGATAAATCCCACATCATCCTTCTTTGGAATCCCATTTGCGGACACTTTGAACTGAAGCATCTTCGAAGCTGGGGTTCCGAATGGGACAGGAAGGGACCCTGGCGTGGGATTATTCTGGATCACTGGATCCGCAGCTTTGATGACCAAGTACCCCGTCTTCTTGTCCAACTTTGCCGTCATCGTCTGCCCCTTGTCCACATAGTCTGCCACACTGATCCACACCCGTCCCACTGTCTCATCCTCCCTCAGATTGTCATTGTCATACACGTAGAATTGAAGCCATTGGTTCTTGGACCGGTCGAAATCAAACTCGAACGTGGTTCCCCAGTCGGGGTTCTCCTTATCCTGGATCACGTCGCTCCGACTCACCTTGGTCTTAGAGTGCCCCATGTCAGTGGACACGAAGAGTTCAAAGTATGCGTCCGTCGTGTCTCCAAAAATAGGGCTTTGGTCCAGGTCAGGGAAGTTCTTTCCTTGGACTTTGAACCGGAGTTTAAGCTTCTGAATCCCAGCTCCAGGGCCGGTCTGAGGGGGCATGTTGGAACCTTGAGACAAGGAGGGAGCTGCATAGGTCTGCATGTGTCCGATTCGGCTGGAACCACCATCGCCACAGTTTGAATGATTCACAATTTTAGTGTCAAGTTCCCTCAATTTGTCCAGGATGGGTTGGAGGACGGAGTTGTTGAGTCCAGAGGAAAGGGACGTCTCAATTCTGGTGAGTCGTTGTTCCAACCCTGAGCAGTAGGAATTCTGGGCCATGGAGTTCTATAAAAGGAAATGATTTTTGGGGTGTTGAGAGACTCAATGTTGTAACTGTGTTGAATTTGTATCTACCTTAACTCCAATGGCCAGGATTAACGCGGTTGCAACTTGGAGAATCATCTTAAGCATGCGAGCTTGTTTGTCCTGTCTCCAAATCTTGAATGCAGATCAAAAGAGGCTCTCGTTGTCAATATAAAGGGGTAGAAAAATAAAAGAAACCGAGGGTAGCTTATAGGCTTATGCATTTGACTCCTGTCAACAGTTGGGAAACATTCATTTTTACCAGCTTAATTCCTCTCAAGTGGTACTGCTACACTTCTTGCACATATATTGGCTAGATAATCCCCTTTCGAAGAAAATATTGATAAGTTTATTATTGGGAACTGGGATTTAATTCATGACGCTGCCGCATGCATGGAGCATAAGTAAATTGCATGTGTAAATTGACGGTAACATAAGTATCATAATCACAAGGGGACAGGTCAAGGTGAATAGTAAATTAATTACTCTTAAGTAAGGTAAGCTGGGGGTATTATCCTTGCTCTTCTTT
>JAQIWU010001147.1:0-18391 GCA_034696445.1 Isotomiella minor
ACGCCATCACTGTGTGCATACAAGACGTGTATTGATGACAGGCTATTAAAGGTGCCTAGATATTCGCAACAAACTTGTTGTTTATAAAGCCATTGGATTTTGCCTTTGGTCCATACTAGCTCTTATCCAACTCTTTGCATAAAAAGGTGCAATGACTCGCTCAATATCAAAGTGCATCAACTGGCATTCACTAACATGACGTAAATTAGCAGATGCACAAATGCATATAAAAAGGGAAAAGTGAGGAATCACTTCACTTTTGATTTTAGACTTACACACACACAACTGTCACACATTCTAACTCAACATGAAGTGCTACCTAGCCCTCACTACTACTTGGACTAAGTCTGATCCAACCCTCTGATCCAACCCTATTCCTAATCCACCGGGTGGGTGGAATACTAAAAACATAAAACGGACCCAAAATAGTCAACCGTCCATTACAAAATACGCGAGAATTTCGGCGATCCAATGCTAACGAAATGGCCTTCATTTATCAAGAATGAATGACATGGCTAAGGAGGCTGGTCAATCAAGGTCAAATCTTTCCCAAAAAAACTAAGATCAGCTTTTTTCAGGACATATAACTTTGATGGAGTTTAAAGGAGACAAAAATAAGCTTATAAAAGTACACTGTGCTCCTCACAAGATGCACTTGGCGGGGCAAAATGTAATTGAAAAAATGGGCTTCAACTCTCTGAAAACATTTGAATCGGATTATGAAAGCCTATTATTCTTTTATAACGTTCAAAATCATCAGCACGTCGCACACATTCGGGAGTACTCAAAAGTGGAAGACCTCCGCTTTTTTAAGTTGTGTTACGACTACAAAAATAGATGGGCCAGCCACGGCCATCGATGCATTCAGAACGGGTGAAAGATGCTGCCTATTATACTCACGCCTATCTCGGAAGGCTTCCGAGATAGGCGTGAGTAACAATTTTCTTAAAAAATACATTATAGGCTATAATGTTATTTTTTAAGAAAATCGAAATGCCAATAATTGGCATTTCGATTTGACACAGACAGACACTTCCGTAACAACTTTTAATTATTAAAAGTTGTTACTCACGCCTATCTCGCAAGGCATTCATAAAAGTTTAAAGACAGATTTGTTTTCAATTTTTCCACTTTCAAAACCATTCTATATTTATGGCAGCCAGGGTCAGGTCTAATTTAGGCAATACCTGAGCCTGAATTAGATTCCTCTAACTCTGATGTTTGATCTGACTAGAGCTTCAGTTATTAGTTTTGTTACAGCTTTTCGAGACATTACCACTGGGCTTTTCACGTTGTGGCAATTGTTAAGCACTTAAGCATATAATTGTAGCTTTCCTCTAAACTAAATCTTCCTACTACCTTGACTAAAAGGGTTTGTTTGTTTGTTAATTAAATTAAATTAACTTTGTTTTCATATGCAAAAAAAAACAAAAAATTGCATCACAGATCGGTGTTGCAGAAGTCTTGAACGGAGTCGCTATTTCCAACCATGACTGTCGATGTTCCTGACGATCCTCCTGGTGGGGATAACAGTCCGGAAAACAGTAGTAACTTTAGGGTGTAGTGTGGTAAGTAGACCCATGACGAATACGCCATCAGGGACATCACCAGCAACATTATGCAATCTAATGAACAAAAAATATATGACTGTAGCAAAAACTGGGCAAATAGTACAGGTATTTCTACTTTCACTTACTGATGATCGTCCGTTCCAAAGGCTCCATCATGTAAAGGGCAGTTATCATGTTGTACAACAGGTACTTCTGCTCCAGATATTTGGCAAATCTTGAGATCATGTCCATAATTGTATTGTTTCAGAATAGGAAAAAAAGGTCTTCCAATTTTTTTAACCAAATATTCTCCACTGTGTACTGCACAATGACTATGCTTTCTTCCCAGTAAGCTATGGTTAAAGCATGCTAATAATTGCTTTTCTTGAAATGGCTAATTGGTGTGCTATACTTTTAATTTGTAGGCCAATTACACTCACACGACGACACAAACTCCTCAGCAGCTTCAGCTGCTGAGGGAATGAGCATAAATAGATACGCAGTCTCATTGTGCCCCAATGTCCTTACTTCCGTATTTGGTCTTTTAATATCATCTTCATTATGATGATGCTCTCCACAACTTGTCGTGACTTTGTACCACTAGCTGGGAGTTCGTGTACGTTCGTATACGAACTCTTAGATTGTGCTTGTACCAAAACCAACTGAATCATGTCGTGCCTTCTCGGGTGTATTTGTAATGTAAGACTTGGATAAATGTAATTAGCAAAGACAGGATTGATACTCGAATTGAAACTGTTTATTGAGAAACCTATCAAATCAAAATATATTTTCTTCTTTCGTCTATACAATTTGAATTATTAGTAATAATGAAAAATGAATTTGTAGAGAGAGATGTCCTCAACGAACGAACGAACGAACGTACAATCATGGTCACAGGTATAGTCAGTCAGGCTATAGAAATGGTTATGTGTCTCACTTTCCCCCCATATTGCATATGCAGAGAGAGATTGTTAACGCATCACAGGCATTGCCACGTGAGCCTTTGTATCTGTAGCGTCTTGCTCTCGCCACATTTGTGTCACTGTCTTCAGTTGGGTGAAGAAGTTGACGCCCTGAAATTGAAATTGGAACATGTAAAATGTCCTCAAGATTGACGTCAAGTTCAAGTTCAAAAACTTACGGCTTTGCCATAAAAGTTGTTATCCCCCAAGAAGCTACCCCTTGAACCCTACATAAATTCAAACATTAGGGGGTCATTCTGCTCAAGGTAGTTCAAACTTACGGTGAAAGAGAACATTGGAAGGGGCACTGGGATTGGAACATTCACTCCAACCTGACCCACATCAATGTCTTGGGTAAATTTGCGTGCGGTCGCTCCATTCGTTGTGAAAATAGCTGTCCCATTGCCATAAGGGTTGGAATTGATCATGTTGATGGCATCGTCCAAAGTGTCGACACAAAGGGTCACCAATACGGGTCCAAAGATTTCCTCCGTGTAGCATTTCATTGTGGGCTGGAAATTTATAACACAGAATGTGCTGCATGATTACAAGAAGAGTCTTTGTCTCACCGTTACGTCCGACAGCACAGTGGGACCAACAAAGTTCCCCTTTTCATATTTCCCAGGAACTTTAATCCCACGACCGTCCAGGAGCACCGTGGCCCCTTGGTCTACTCCGGATTGGATGAGATCTTGGATTCGTGCCTTGGACTGCGGAGAAATCACGGGTCCGATGTCGGTGTCCGGCTCTTCCCCTGCAAGCATAGATATAGATGTGAATTATGGGGCTGTCATTTATTTGCCTTAAAAAGCAGAGAAACTCACCTCCATTCACTTTGAGCTTTCTTGCCCTCTCTACAAGTTCCGGGAGCCAATTTTTAGCCTCACCCACAAATACTGCTGTGGACAGAGCCATGCACCTCTGACCCGCTGCACCAAAAGCTGCTCCACACAATTGATTCAGTGTCTGCTCTTTGTTCGCATCAGGCATAATAACGCCGTGATTTTTAGCACCCATGTTACATTGCACCCGCTTCCCATTCCTGGACCCTCTTTCGTAGATGTACTTTCCCTACAGAAATTAGGTAGAAAGAGTTACCTATATAAACAATAATGATTGTAAACTCACAGCTATGTCCGATCCCACGAATGAGATTGCCCTGATGTCAGGATTGTCACAGATAAAATTGACAGACTCGTGCTGGCCATGAATCACATTCACCACTCCCTTTGGAGCCCCAGCCTCGTTGAACATTTCCATGAGCATCATGGTAGCCCCAGGGTCCCTTTCGGAGGGCTTGATGACAAACGTGTTTCCACAGACGAGGGCAAGAGGGAACATCTAGGAAATAATGAAGGAAGTCAATAATAGACTAACTTAGCTTGTGTAATGCAATAAGTGTACCCATAAGGGAATCATAGCTGGGAAATTAAAGGGTGTAATCCCAGCACAGACGCCAAGTGGGACGCGGTATGACATTGCATCCATATCCTTTGCAATACCCGACATCGTCTCTCCCAACTGCAAGCTGGTGACGCTGCAAGCATGCTCCACGACCTCTGCAGATAATCAATCACATATTATTTAACCATTTTAAGCAATATTACCGTCTTAACTTACGAAGTCCTCTCAAGACATCTCCCTCAGCATCGGCAAGGGTCTTCCCCTGCTCCAACGTCACATTCTTGGCAAGGGATTTCTACACATTTGAGGGGGCAGAGTGAGACATTTGAAAGACCCAAAAAAGCCTGTACTTTTTTACCATATTCTCTTTGATGATGTGTTGGAATTTGAACATGATTTGTTGTCTGCTGAGGACAGAGGATTTAGACCACGTCTTGTAGGCCTCCATCGCTGCGTCCACTGCCTCATCCATCTCCCCCTGAGTGGACTTTGGGACCCTTGTAATGACCTCATTCGTGGCTGGATTGTGAAGATCAATCCATTCTTTCGTCTTGGACTCGACGAACCTTCCATTGATGAACATCTTTGTCGTTGGGACGGAAGAGGAGGCGTAGAACCTGGTCTGCAAGCCTTTGGAGGCATGCCACAGACCCTGGAAATGAGAAAATTGTCAAGGTCAAGGTCAAACAAAGTCATTAAACTAGGTTAGTATGTAAGACACTGTCGTACCTGGGGGAAGGTGATACTCGCACGGTGCATTTTGATGAATACTTTCACTTAACTTTTGAGAAGTTATTATTGAAATATGCTTATCTTGTGAACTGATACGCACTAATCAAGTTTTCGAAAAAGGCAAGACACACTAACCGATTGAACAGTTGTTCATCCAGCTTCAAGTTCAAAGCTGCAAAAGCTACACCAGCACGCGATTTTACGACTCTCGTCTCTGGCTTAAAAAGAGGATAAAAAACTGAGCTGAGGCTGTGCTGCTTTGCTGTAGCTTTTGCAGAGTTTTATGCGACTGGATCCGAAGGACGTTCGGTTTAAGACTTGACTATGACTATAGATATGATGATTATGTATTAATTATGAGGACAATAGTAAAACCTGAACCATAATCTCTCTAAAGTGGAGTTAAGCCACTTGACCCGTTCACTATGTGTATATAATAATGGCTACTTTGTTGTTGAACAGATTTATCCCAATCAAAGGCAGATGAACTCTCTGAATTTGAATTCAAATGGAATCCACACTACAATTCTAGACACAAGTGAAACAACAGAGACCCTAATCAATCTGACACTAAACTAAAGTTACACCCGATGAATGAAGGAATACAAATGTCAGCACGGAAGGAAGTCTTCTTTTGTCTCTTTTTCGGATTGGTTTATTTGTCTTGAGATACAAAACTTTGAAGGGCTTTGTATGTAAGGATGTAAATAATAAATCTTAACCTAATTTAAGACAATTATTTTGCTGCAGCTTGCTTCCTCATCTGTGTCAAGGTGTTGGAGAGCTCCTCTCGCTTCCTCTTAGCCCGGATGTGGGTGCCCAACTGAAACAAAGATAAAGTCTTCAATTAGTCTCTCCCGTCGTCATCAAAAGTATTTGATATAGCTCACCCTCTTCTTGAGGAACTTGAGGGCCCTCTTGTCCTTGGAGACTTTGAGCAACTCCATTGCCCTCTTCTCGTAGGGACTGTGACCCACGACCTCCCTAATCACATCCTTCACAAACTTGTTGTGCTTCGTCTGGCGCTGTAAAATGGAATGACATACAATCAATGAGTAAACTTAGCTCTTAACAATTAAAAGGCTTCATTCTTACCCCTTTCTTGGCGGCCGGTCGAGGGGGGATCTTGTTTTTGATGGTTTTATGACCTCGAGTCAGGCCGATGGCTATCTCATACCGTGGGGCCATGTCTCCCTCCTCAAATTAATTTCAACTTTCAAACTTTCTTAAAAAATTAATTTAAAAACTTTCAAAAAACGACAAAATTTGACTCTCCTCAACACATTCACAGTTTGCAATGGGATAAAAAGAAAGCCCACATGGACTGGATGTGAGGCCGACGGTGGAGGATGGCAGGCGGCAGGTGGCGTTTGAAGCCTCTCAGTCGACTCAATTGCGCGCTAATTTTCCTCACTTGAAAAAATCCCGTCTTCTTGAAATTCGGTGTTTTTGTCTTTAGAATTTTTTAAACAATTTTTTTCAAAAATGGACACGGAGTACATTTACGAAACGGACCTGAACACCTTTGCTCAGACGACGGGGGAGGCGGTGGACGTCCCAGAATCGCAGGAGGAGGAAGTCGTGGATGCGGACTCAGGTAAAAAGTCTTTTGACTTAGAATCTTGTAGAATCTTGTTGTTTGTTTTGTGTAGTGTCTGCAGCAGCGGTGGGAGGGATTAGTGAGTCGGACATGTCTGTGGGGGTCGGGGTGGAAGGGACGATTGACGTGGACAGTTCGGAGATCATGGCGGCAGGGGTGGTGGATGGAGGGATGATAAGCACGGACCATATCACACTCATGGGACCTCCTCTCCCTCATATGACGGTGCATGAGGTGGAGGTCTCCACGGAGGATCAACTCAGGAGTGGGGAGAGACTGGATAGATCCTCCCCTGATCTCTGGCCTCAAAATTGTAAGTGTCTTTGAGACCTAAGAACGACTGTGTCAATTAATAATTGGTTCCCTTAATGGCTGTGTCTCTATATTTTTTCAGTGCCCACTGCGGCGCAACACGTCATTGCCAAAAACTCATTAAAGTCCGGGGAGGCGGAGCAGCCTTTGGGTATTTGGGCGCAGGGTTTGGATCCAGAGGATATAAATTTACTCCACCGTAAGTCTTATCTTGAATTTGAGAGATGCTTGCATTTGGATTGCATTTGAGACATTCATTTCATTTTATTTTAGAGTTTGGAAGCCTCACCTCCTCCAGTTTGGTGGAAGAGGTGAAGAAATTACAAAACATTGCGTATCAGCTAGGATTGGAAGAAGCAAAGGAAATGACACGAGGAAAGCTACTCCACGTGCTAGACGATAGTGACATCCTCTCCAGTGCTGCAAAGCAGTCGCGATATTTGCAGTCTTTGTGGAAAAATTAAATTAGGAGGAGGAGGAAATCCCTTTTGTTTTTGTAGCATCGATGTTTCTTACTTACTTACCTACTGACTGTCTTCTTTAAATGTTATATATTTGTTGTTTCGGACATTTATGTATTCTGTATGTTTGAGACAGGAGTGTCTTTTTTATTGTTCTTTAAGAAAAGTAATAAGAACTTGATTTAAAGTTTATAGACTTTATTTATAGTTGTTGAATCAAACTTAATTACATAAGTACATACATCAAGAGAAGGACACTTTTAGAACATCACTGTTGAGGCATTTGCTTCCAAATGTGTGTGGTTTTAAGTTAAAATTGGATGTTCGAGCATAATTCTTAAATAGCTTACATAGTTTATAACATCTTCCTTAAGTCAACAACAATATGCCTTAGCCAATTAACGATAAAAAAATCCCTTCGTGTGTAGAATTGGACATCGTAACCGTTTTTAAGTATGGGATTCCCCATTCCCAGCAGAATAGTTTCAGGCAGCAAAAATCATTAAAAGCCATTAGGAAATGCACAAAATGAAACAACGGAAAGAATCAGTGAAAATTAGAAACAAAGGAAGCTTTACAAACGCTTTTTGCCTATGCAAAAGCCTTTCAAGTTAAAGTTCCAAGGACAGTCCAAGCCCAAGAGCTTCAGAGTAGCATATGTAGCTTCATGGCAAAAATATTAGCCGTCGTCGCTCAATTACTACATAAATGACATAATGTGCATGGCCCAAAAAATTACTGCAGGCACTTATTGTTGGTAGCATTATAGTAGATCATCTATTCTTTACTTTTATTTGGTGTCCTTCACTTCCTCCTCTCGTCTTGTTTACTGATATTGAAGGATCACAATTTCAATTCATTTTCATAGACTCAAGTTCGCAATCAGAGTAGTCCTTCTGTTCTAACAAAGCTAAAAAAGTGACTGGTCAACGAATGAAAGAAAGGTCAAGTCAAAAGATCTTTAGAAGCTTACGTTGCATAGACGGGGTAGATTGAGTCACCCACCACCACTACCATCCGATGTAAAGCCTGTTGTTCATTCCTCTCCTCACTTTCTGGTATGGCCTGCTGTTTTTGCAGCCCACACAAACATTAAACATTACCACTAGTCTATATTCGTAATTAATTAATACCTCGTCACTATCATTCATATCCCTGCTCACTTCTCTATAATCTTTTGGACAAGGCAAGGTTCATTTCTTTATAGCATTAACGGACGGACCTTTGGCCCAAGCAGCAATAATTATATTTGCGAATCAGAGAGGCAGTTTAGACAAGTCAGGTCGCACATGCTCTTGCATTTTTTGGTTCAATTTGAGTGTCCGTAATTTAATTAAGACCATCATCATCATCATCATCATACCTGACGGGACGGAGGAAGGAATCTGACGACGGTCTCAAGACATTTGTGGTTATCTGGACGAACCTAAGGTAAGACCTCTCTGGATAAGCAAAAGGGTAATGGTTATTAAATTATTAAACATGTTTTCCTTGTGTAGGACAAAATGGGAAGCAGACCATCCCTTCTTTTGAGAGACGAGGAGTTGGCGGATATACAAAAGGAGACAGGGTGTAAGTGAACCTAAAAGATAAGGCGATGTTGATGATGATGATGATAATGATGATGACATTGTATGGCACAGTTACAGCCAACCAAATTGAGCGCCTGTACAGTCGGTTCACGGCTCTGGACAAGACGGCGACGGGGTCATTGAGTCGAGAGGATTTCCTACGAATACCGGAACTAGCCATAAATCCGCTAGGGGAGAGGATAGTCATGGCCTTCTTCAGACACTCGGAAGAGGACCGGGTCAACTTTCGTCAATTTGTTCGAGTCCTTGCCCACTTCCGACCCATCAAGAAGGGGAAGGAGAATGCCCTCAATTCCCGTGAGGGGAAGATGAGGTTCGCCTTCAAACTCTATGACCTGGACGATGACGATCGGATCACGAAGGAGGAGCTCCTGGCTGTCCTGCAAATGATGGTTGGGGAGAATATCAGGTTCGTGTGTAGTTGGTTAGCATTTCTGAGGCACAAGGTTTACAAATTTTCTTTCTTCAAAAGTGAGGACCAATTGCTGAGCATTGCTGAGAGAACCATTCTGGAGGCTGACTTGGACGGGGATGGCATGATTGGATTTGAAGAGTTCTGCAAAGTCCTTGAACGAAGTGCTGTGGAGCAGAAGATGTCCATCCGATTCCTAAACTGACTAGACTAAGAACGACACATGAATCTACAATTGACCTAAAAACTTCTTCTTCCCTAAGACGCTTTAAATAATCTAACATACAGCCAGGCACCCTCCTTATATCACTGTACTTAATATACCAATAATCCTATAAGAGAGATCCGAATGCATGATGCAGGCATGCATGATCGTTCGTTCGTGATATACGATGATATGTGATTCCACATGACAACCCTACTTTTGTCAGTCAATCAAGAATGATTTTGTATAGTGCAATAACTACTTGACCTAAATTCTTGTTAGTCGTAGTCGCAACAACCAAAACCAAACCAAATTTGTCGTTTTGAAAGCTTCAAAATTATGTATGTATTACATACTTTGTCATCAAGTACAAATTGTAAAAGAAACTAACTGTGAGAAGTCTATTTTTCAATACCAAATACTTGAATTACTTACGAAAGATGTCATGCTAAAAATTTTCACTTTTGAACCAGGATATATAGGAGCAGAGTTTATTTTAGAAATCGTTGATGCTATTACTATAAATGTATGGAAGTCTCGAATAAAAATAAAATGGCTTATAGAGGAATCCTTTCTTTCTTTCGTTGTGACGCTTCTTTATTCCTATATATTCAGTCTTTATCAACAACTTCTGAGTAGAGTACATATCATTCATAATTACTATAACATAACTATTTGTCCTTTTGGCTTATATGGTATATGCGAGACGAAGGAAAGGTTCATCTATTTAATTAGTTATTGTTAATCCCCATGAATTTTATCCGGATCCGTGAAATTTGCAGTCAATACATACAAAAATGCTGGTATAGGAACGAGGAACATTAAACTCAAGTCCCGCTGCCAATTTCCAAATTTCCAAAGTGCGCACATGGAGATTATGCCATAGCCGTGTAAAAACCAGTGGCACAGGATCACTCCCACGTTCCTCCAGTCTTTCAAACTTTCGAGCAAGAGTTGCTTAAAATTCTGTATGGATAAAATTAAAATCAGTGATTACAATTAATTCCTTCTAGAAATCTTGAATTTTTGCTTACCTGATTGGAGCGTTTGGCAAAATGAAACGCGCACGAGACCACGGACGCCACAATCGTCAGATATGGAAAGATGTAGTCTACACAAAAACGAAGAACCCAACCGTAATAAAGTACAATTTGTTTAAAAAAGACGGTCGGTTGGCATGGCAAACTTACAGAAAATTCCGGCGAAAATGAGATGGCCCAGGGCCAAAATGGGATAAAAGTAAAGCCCAGAATAGATGGACTTGGCCACCTTGACCCCAAGGAAGTAGGCACACAGTCTTAGAGGCAGCATTATTCCATCCGCCATTGCAAAAAAGACTAGGATTATGGTGTATCTGACAAAAGACGAAGGATTCAAAGTCAGTCAACAGTAAATCATCTTTAGAAATAGGCTTAGATCTTACAGAGGATAGACGGCTTCGTGAGAGCAGTGGAGTGTCTTTTCGTAGTTTGGGTGTGGGTTGTAAAATATAGGGTACCAGTCCGAGAGGTTCATGACGCCACAAGCGTGGATCCTTAGCTTCCCCACCGGCTCCCAAAACAGGATGGTAAGACACCCTGCAATAAGTACTTCCAACAGGGCGCAGATGACTAGTCCCAGCGTGGTCTTGCTGTGTCTAATATTTATAAAAAAGAAAATATAAGAAAAGGGCCCTAAAACTGAATATGGAATGAATGACTCACTTGAGAAGCTTGGGGTCTATGGACGCAAAATGGAAGGTCACAGGTAACAACGCCATGAACCCAAGATACAACCAGTCATACATCGCCAACTCCTGGTCACAGGGCACGCACTCGAAGAAGGACCTTTCATATCTCCTGAACCCCCTCGGACATGGCCCGCATCCGCTAAAACTAGAACAAACATGATTATGACGATTGCATCTCACACCGTAAGCCAAAGACTTACTTGCCATCCGGGAGCTTCATCCTGGCACAGTATAGACCAGGACAGGGGGAGAGGCCTGAGGAAACCCCCTCCTCATAAAAATACCGGTACCCTTCCGAGTGTGCCATCATGATCCCTTGAGGTTGTGGGAAGGAAGATGAGGAGGAGGAGGACGATGAGGAGAGGGAGGAGGCCCCAAGAAGGGCAAGGGACCCCTCGCCACCACCGCCGCCGCCGCCAAAAGGCTGTGGGACTAGACGGGGGGTGAGTCTATTCAGTATCAAGTCCGTCGTGACGTTGGTTCTTCACCACCACAAAAAATAAATCGTCCTTCTTCTTTTAATTCAAGTAAAAAAAGCAGACCAGAGTTCTCCACTTAAGTCCTTGTCACATGTCCTAAAGTAGCAAAGTGTCTCACAATTCAAAGAGCAAAAGTCAAGCGACAAGACCTGTTTTTTTCATTTGTTTTGTACTGCCTTCGCGTGATGTGATGACTGATCAACTGATGAAAATGTGTGAAGTCTAGAAGAACAGAAGTGGGCCAAACAACTGAAAACCCACCACTATCGCCACAGTCTAAAGGGGGACCCTTCAAAAATGACTTCTAAAAGAAACCTTTTGTCTATCTTTTAGACACTTTAAGTCATACAAAGTCCTCTTTGTACCCCTGGAAAAAGGTCCCCCACGTCATTTACGAAAGCTCCCTAAACCCCTTCCTACGCACTACTCACGATGTCGATATGGACAGAGAGATACTACTCTATAGACCATATCTGCACAATAGCAAAGCAAAGTGTATACTTTTTTTTGCTTTGTGTGAGAGTATGTGACTGGTTCGAGTGAAGTGAACATCATCATTGCCAGCTGAAAAGTGTTTATATTCTTGAGTCAAGGGGCCCCCATCAATCCCGTGGTGAGTCATTGTAGCTGACCCATCCCTCCTTCCTTAGGACACAAAGAGGAATTCGCATCTCGTTGAAGGGCCCCCTTCGTTGGGAGGATTTAACATAACAGTGAAGAACACGAACGTCTGGTTGGCCCATCAACACACAAAAACATTCACTTTTCGTTTCTTCTTGTTCACACACAAAAGAATCAAAAAGACTTTATTTTTTGCAAAGTTGAGGAAGCAAATTATTAAAAATTATCAATTGATAAAGTAAATTATTTGCAAAGGCAACATTCCAAGATTAAAGGGGACTAAGGATCGATCCAGAAGAGAAGAAGAAGAAGAAATCTTTTTTTGAGGCCATGGCTCCCATGCGAAGATTTTACTACAGACATCGAAGGGGTCGTTGGTTGAGGTCGAGGGGGCCTGGGAACATGGAACCTTCCATGGCTGGAGAGGTCTTTCGAAGGATCTACGACTCTTACTGCCCTTTCTGTGCCACGGATATACGGAACTTGGGCAATCGACGACTAGGTAAAGGCTCTACTAAGTCATTTTTGAACCTTAATTGACATGTATTCATTCTATTCTTTAGGACGATGTCCCAACACGTCCCTCTGTGGAAAGCCACTGCCCTTAGATGACACTTGTCCCAGCTGCTCTCACTACGTCCGGCCTAATGACAACTTTTGTCGGATTTGTAGGTCCAACCTGAGGAATGTGGTGAGGGGACGAGGGGGCCTGTACCAACAAATCAACCGCGTCCCTTCCCCCCTCCGAACCTCTTCACCCCCTCGACCCGAGCCCCAGGCAGACCTGAGTGATGAAGAAGAAGGCAACATGAACGAGTCCGAGGAGGATGAGGAGGAAGGGCCTGGGAATAATAATGGGGGTGGCAATGGTCGCCCTGCCAACGCCAATCCTAACCCTGGACAAGGAGGATTCCTACGTGTCGTCCCACTGGGCGATTAAAAAAACTAAGTTCACTCAAACTCAACAAGTTCAAAGAGAAGAAGAAGAAGAAGAAGAAGGTTTTATACCAGCAGCAAACAATACAATCCTTGCTTTATTTTTCAATAAGTCAAAGTGTGTCAGTCACAGTTACATCCCTTAAGATGTGACGTGATGTGAGGGAGTTTTCAGGTCTCTATGTTAGGGAACTCGATATGAATTGTGAATGTCAACTTGCGTACCTTGACAGACAGACAGAAAGGTCACAGTATGTAAAGTAAGAAAGAAAGAGAGTTCTTTTTAAAAGTCGTCTTCGGCATTCGTTCAGCCGACCCTCGTCCTTCGTCCTCGTCGTATAAACGTATTATTGTATATCCGCAGTAAGAACTTACATGTAATGTAATGCCGTTGTTGCATTCACGCATTTTTCTCTGTGATCTCCGATGTTTTTGGTTAAAGAAACTTTTCCGACGATAAAGTATAAAGTTAAAGTCTAACGTAGTTAGATAGAATTAGAAAGAGAGAGAGATCGAGTAAGCTATCCCTTAATGTTCCATTTGGAATGGATCTAAGTAAAGTACCACCACTACTTTGTGTAACAATGGAAGGTCCGACCATTGTCAGGGTTCAGGTATTGGATTGATTACAGACACAATCCTTTGTTTCCAATATGGCGTTTTGGAACACTGTCAAAAGACTCATTCATCAAAGAAACCAAAGGAAGTTCAGTGTAGTTGGTTGTCGGGGCAATGGGAGAAAGCGAATAAAATCAGATTAGAACCTCTGAACGTTATATAAAACACCACAGCCACAAGGGAATTTTCATTCGGAACATTAAGCGTCCTGCATAATCCTAATGAATTAAATTAATTAGTCATTGGTAGAGAGCAGCATAGAAAAATAATTACACAAATTAAATTGTTGGCCGTGACAAAGAAATCTCTTCCTTCTTTTTGCATTAATTGTAAGTAGAGCTCAATGTTTGATTGATTGATGATGGCATCTTATCGTATCGTGTTGATCTTCTCGAGCTTTATTTTTTGGCTTTATATACATACATATTACATTTTCCATGCGTTTATTTCTTGACATTTCTTTTTAAAAAACAAGGTATATATAGCGTCGTCACAATAATACAATTATTGTAGTAAACCTTTGAATAGATTAGTCATGTCATACATTATTATAGCAATTATTGTCTTGTAAGCTTTTAGAATTAATAATGATAAATGCATTTAGCAAACCGCCTCGCCACCGATAATGAAAACGATGTTGTACAAGTATTTTTTTGTTTGAAAATTTTACTTAATTCTAATTCTATGCTAGACATTATTATCCAAAAAAAAAAGAATTGAACCCAATCAATCAATCGCATCATACCTTTTATTGGTTGTTGGTTTATAGTAGCTCTAAAATTTTCAAAAAAATCTATGTGTTTACTTATCATGTAAAATGGAAATTGGTGCTTTAAAAAAATATTATGTGTGACTTTTCACAATCAATCATAATAATCCAATCATTGTATTTTAGAAGACACAATAAAACTTGATAAAATAAATCTATGTCATCATTTATCTTATCGAATTAATCTAAAGATAAGCAAGCACCCCCATCAAATGCCATCGATCGATGATGATAACTCTATGAGAAAGCCAAAACCACGAGGCATGCAGGCATCAATGCCAAAAATGCATTCTTGTTGTCGTGTTCACTCGTTCTCTTTTTTGCTGCCATGCAGTCTTTGTGTGTGAAAAGCAGGTAGAAAAATCACAACACGGAAAGAAACTACGCTCCAGGTTTGTGAGCTCAGTTCGTGTCGGAGAGGGCAAAAAACAATAACAATAATTGCTGACTTTTTGTACTACTTTTTGACAGGTTTCTGTTCATCAATTTAAAAGTTTTCAAAAAAGTTGAGGGGAGACGGAAAATAGGTAAGGTTTTTTTGAAAAGTAGGTTGACTTACTTTCACTTCAAGCAAAAGTATATCGTCTTGAATGTTTCTGACTTTGGATCCTTTGTTTGTAAATTAAGGTTGGTGGAGGGAAGGTGAATGAATTGAGAAGACCTTTTATGACATGAGGGGATGACGGTCCACTTGTGAGATCAATCAGGTAGAAAAGGGGAATTGACATTTCCACAGACACAGATTTAAAAACTCCTAGTGTTTTTAAATCTGTGAACATTTCAGTATTTTGATGCATTTTTTTTCTTTGTAGGTCGGTGCTGTAGATTAAAGACTTAAAAAAGTGTGGAATGATGGATTCGTCAAGTTGTAAGAAGGAGGAAGAAGAAGAGGGTGGTGGAGGAGCTAAGGACGTTGACGTTGCGGAAGGTGGAAAAGAGAAAAGCCAAAGTGTTGTCGCCGCCGCCGAAGGTATGGAGGAAGTGGAGCCTAAGATGTCCAAGGAAGACTCCGAAGTCTCGACAGGAGCAGACAGTAGTGGACACAAGGAGGAACTTCTGAAAAACATCCTTGCTCAGCCCCTGCCGCTCGGGAGTGAAACTGGGGGTGAAAGTTCAGGAGCAGCAGCAGGTCCTTGTGTCATCAAGCGGAGGAACTCGCCCAACAAAAGGCATTATCGACGAGGTGGAGGGGATTCGAGTGATGATGATGAGCCCAAAAGTACCACCTCCAGGCTGGACAATATGGATGGTGATGGCAGTCAAGAAGCTCAACCTGCAGAATCCTCGGATTCGGAAGAGGCGAAGGGAAAGTTTTGGAAGTCAAAGAAGGAGGAAGAATCCAACTCTAACTCGGATGTCCCAATGTCACCCGCGTCTGTAAGTTCGGAGAATGAAGCAGGTGCAGATGCTCATGAAGATGGACCGTCAAGAACAACAATAGAGTTTTATCCTGGTGGGGTGGAAATTGAGGATGACGATGATGAAAATGAAGATGACGATCAGGAGGAGACTTCTTCCTCATCTTCCTCTATAGTTTTTATGGAGGATGAAGATGGACTTGGCGAAGATGACAGCTCTGATGAAACTTCTTCTGACGGTCTCCCGGATTTAGATGGCAGTCAAGAAGGTATGGACACTGAATGTGCATACAGGCCTTTTTTACACTTGTTCTGCAATATATTTTTAGGAAATGATGATGAAAGGCAGGCAGAGAGTAGTAAGAAAGGGAAAAAGCCAGATGCAAAAAATAAGAAACCGAAACCTGATGTTTTGCTAAAACCAAAAGCCGTCAGCTCTTGGTGTGGACCGAGGGAAATTTTCCGCCGTGAACTTGGAGGCAGAGCTTCTGCCCAGTCTCAAGGAGCTGAATTGTTCCGTTCGAAATTTTATGGATCTCTACTCTCTGCTGAGCGTTTAGAGCTGATGAGGCAGCTGGAAGGTCATGAGGGATGCGTTAATTGCTTGAACTTTAACTATTCGGGGACCAAGTTAGCAAGCGGATCGGATGACCTTGCCATAAAAATTTGGGACTGTGGAGTTGGTAAATTACTGACCTCCTTTCATTCAAAACATCGATCAAATGTTTTTCAGGTATGCTGTAAGCTATCAAATTTGTGATACAAAACAACTAAACATTATTTTATTTTATAATCAGGCAAAATTTATGCCACTGGTCGGATTGGACACTGTAATTATTTCCTGCGCTAGAGACACCCAAGTTCGCTTAACGGAGTTGGACAGCACAGGAGCTGTGGCTTCATCTCGAAAATTGGTTCAACATCGAGGAGCAGTTCACAAGCTCACAATAAATCCTGACACTCCGCATGTCGCTTTATCTTGTGCAGAGGACGGCGTCGTTTTCAGTTGCGATATTCGGGAAGACAAAGCGCAGAAGTAAGAATTTTTATTTAACAATGGCTTACAATGTTTCTAATTCTTGAATTTTGTTCACAGGCTTTTAACGCTTACTGAAAATGGAAGAAAAATACCTCTGTACAGCATTCATAGTCACCCCTTAGTGTCTCACGAATTCTGTGTGTCGGGCCGTGACGAGTATATACGTATCTACGATTCGCGAAGTCTTAGCAGGTCGGCTGCTTCAACGCCAAGCGGGGATGGTTACTTTCTTCCACCTCCACACCCTGACAGTGTGGACAACGACAACGCGGTGCCTCTTAAACGATATTGCCCTCATCATTTGCAGAAACACAAGGCAAATCCACACATCACCTCTTGTGTGTACAATTACAACGGGACTGAAGTCATTGGCTCATATAACGATGAAAATGTGTACCTGTTTGACACATCGCATTCGGATCTCGCGGACTATGTCAAGTCCTATGAAGGGCATCTAAATAGTGCAACAAGTTAGTTTTTGCATCACTTTACATCACTACAGTAGCTGCTATTTCATTCATTCTTCTTAATGGATGCTTTTTTCATTAAATTGCAGTTAAGGGGGTGAACTTTTTCGGTGACCGAAGTCAGTTTGTTGTGTCTGGATCGGACTGCGGACACATTTTTATCTGGGATAAGGCATTGGAAAGTGTGGTTAGTTTCTTAAGGGGGGACGAGAACGGTGTGGTAAGTCCTTCTGTAAAGTTACACTTTGTATTAAAACACTCAACTTTTCTCTTATTCTCTTCTTCTCTTAATAGGTAAACTGCTTGGAGCCACATCCATCGTTCCCAATTTTAGCTACCAGTGGATTAGGTAAGTTACACTTTAATTTGACGAATGAAAAGTAAAATATACTAAATATGAATTCACAGACAACGACATCAAAGTTTGGATACCAAGTGCGGAGAACGCCCCAATGATGGGCGACCTGGAAGCCACGATCAGGAGAAATATAAAGAAACGCAACGAGGAACTGGGAAGCCATGATATCGACCAACAACTCATGTGGCAACTTATCCGCAACTTTAGACGAAGACGTCAGAGACAGGCTGAAGGGGAAGACGGTGGAAACGGAAATCCAAATGTCTTGGCCTCTTCCTCCGACTCAGACTCTAGTGATGAGGAGATGCAGGGTCCAGATATTGCTGGGATTCGAGGTGTTGAATGTGTGATAGCATGAAAACCTTGGAGGGAAGATAAAATGCATACATATGCCACTCAATCAATTTTTGAACACAATCCTATTTCGTTTCGTTTGAATCTACAAAATTTCGGTGCTGTAGCAGAAGAAGATATACTTTGTCCTTTCCCATCTTCTCATTCAACTTGAATTTATTACAATTCGTAAAAAAATGATAATTTAAATCAGTCAATATTAGCAATATGAACCAAACTCTGTAATCCGAGAGCCATTAGTTGTAAACCTTTGTCTCTGCAGTTAGTTAGTTTACCACGAATGCACAATGCTACCGCAAATGTTAGCTATATAAAACGCATCTATGTATGTATTGATAGCATGAAGTAAAGCAAATAAATGTACGTTATCCATCAATGGACCTTCACTTTTTTCATTTCCATATGCAGCAGTACCTAAAAGCCACGCACGCAT
>JAQIWU010001148.1:0-18375 GCA_034696445.1 Isotomiella minor
CCGGCGTTTTTCATAAAGTAGTGACAAAATTAACCCAATGAGACAAACATAAATATATCTCTCAAGCATTGTGATGCAAAACATTCAATGAATTTCTTATGGCACTCATTTCGGTTTAAGGAAGTCTGGAACGCACACACGAGTCTTTGGTTTTTCTCTAAATTTATTGGGGAAGTTAATTAGACAGGTTTTCAAGAATGGCTAGTTCATCAAACATGCTATCGGAAAAAACTAGGATTTTCGGAATGATTCCTTATGGTTTTTATACTGGCAGTCGAGAGAAAAGTTGTGATAAGTATTCGCGGCGAGCAAAAGAGAGGAATGAAATTTTTCTTCATTACAAGTCGTTATCCTGCCGGTAAAGAATTCGACCTCTGTCTCTCTTTTCATGTAATCAAAAAGTGATGAATGACGTTTAGACCTTTCTTTTGGAGGAGATGCAATCACCTTAACTTGAGTAAATTGCCGAAGAAAAAGATAATTGGCTTTCTTAGCTCAGTTGACAATTGAGAAGGGGTATCATTGTCATTGGCTAATTTGAAAATATAATTTGGTTGACATGAGAGATATATGTATGTGTGTGCAGAAAGTTTTCATTCTTTGCTCTGCACAAAATAAAGCCTTCACTCTGAGTTAGCCAGATCCTTTGTATGACAATGCAAAATATACTTTGATAGCCAGCTACGCTCGCATGCTAAACAATTTAATTTATCCTCCTGAATATTGCGAAGTCTTCTATCCTGCTTAAAGTGTTGGAGTTTTGGTGGTAATCGTTTAGTAAATGGAATCCAAGTGCATTCCCTCTTTGTTTGTAGCCATGTTATGCTGTCGATTGTCAATCCCCAATTATTTATTAATTTTGTTTGAAGTAATAATCGTATAGAAATAGACAACGACTGAAAATTAGTTGCCTAAGTTGCTAACTAAATAAATGAGATACAATCACGTCGTGAGTCACTTAACCTCTAGTATTTTACGTGCGAGCGAAAACAAGGGAATGAGAAGATTAACAGCTTGTAGAGCATTCAAGAGAATATGGTTTACTTCATCTGCAGTTAAACTAAACCAATGCAAAATTAACACATTATTGATGTTCAACGATAGTGAAATATGCAATTTGAAGAAACCTGGACAACTTGAGAAAAATGCATGGGGAAGATTTGTAGATGTTACTCATCAGGTAGGCAACAAAAACGTGTGGTTTTGTCAAAAGGGTGGAAAAGATAACGATTTAGTCAATGCTAAAACCACAAGTGCAATTAACACATCTCTGTAAACCCACATTTCGCGAATAGATAATAAACTACAAACTGCTAATTGCCACATTTAAATATGATTTCAGTTTGAACGTTACATGCTTTTGCACTTCTTCAAACAAGGACCAAGAATGAATCATGCAAAAAGTTTTCAGGTGGAAAATGTAGGTGTTTTAAATTTACTATTCTCCAATCAATCCACTCAATTGGGCTGTCGGCCTCAAACAGCAAACTGGGACATCTCGGATTAATCATCATTATACATGTCATGACAATTAACCGAGAAGGTTAGGGTGGATCGTTTCATTGACGTTTGAATACCTGCCTTTACAAATTTTCTACATTCAAGGCAACTTTATTTATTGGGATGATAGGTGCAAGCTGGATCAAAAACTAAAAGCAGAGTGTATCATGTAGCCCCAACCGCATACTCCATAGCGTACTGATTCGTTGTCTGTTCCTTGTTTTCAACTCTGCCCAACAAATTTGACATAATCACCAATGAAAAAATGCTACGAAACATTATGCATAATATTGCAAAATTCGTGGATGTTATATTATACGATACAAACGGTAAGTCGTGCCACTGGTCAGCACTTCATTTCACAGAGGTGCACGACTCATATGACCAACTCGTGAGCTCATGTAGGGTGGCTAAACTCTCAAATTCAGAAAAGTTAATAATGGACGAACGGTAGACTATGCCAATGCCAATTTCCAAATTGTTAACAACAGTAAGAGCCCTGTTATATTCGTTATTAGGGTTTATAGACAGATATCTTGAAAGAATTAAGCCTAATAAAGAAATAATAATCAAACGTCCCTCATTCATTTTGGGAGTTTTGAGTAAAACAACCTGCCCTTGTGTAAATTTAATATCCCGGTATCATTTACAATTCCATTTTACAACAGGACTGATATCAGGTAACTGAAGAAGACATTTTTCGGAATGTGTAGTAGAAACACAAGACGACAATTTACACATCTGTCGTTTAAACATGCATTTTCCTACGTCAGCATATAATCATTCATATCAACTTTGTCCTTTGGATATCCTCATCAGTGTAACAAAAAAGGTTGCTTGTACAAATTAGTAGACGTGCTATGACGTGGCTTGCGTAGAAATTATTGATTGCATATTACTTAATTTTGCTAAACCATGGATCAGTGCATAGATAGGCAGACAGTGATCCTTGGCGAAACATCATTCAGTAAAAAAAACTGAGTAGGCAGAATTTTTGCATATCACGATTTCATATCCCTCCTTGTGTCGATGTAGTTATGGAGCTACAAAAATGTGCGTACAGGCTAACGTTACAAAACGTGGAGTCACAAAGTATAGACAGATATTGAAAAATGGTTAAGCCCATATTTGTCACGTTTTTATCTTTATCGTGTAATGAAATCACAATGAAGGGCAGGAAAAAAGTTCCTTCCAACAAAGAGCAAAGTTAAGAGAAGTGGTGACAATTTGATCAATTTTCTTTGGGCGTGGGTGCAGTGACACCATATCAATATCTCAATACTTTTATGACTGGAGCAAACACGAAGTAATAAGAGACACTCAATAATATCGTGTGGACGTAGTAAATTGATGCATTTAGGCTCGTATTTTTTGTAACATTTTGCAAATGCGATGTGGACTTACTAATTGTCCAGTAGGGGATTCTGCAACAGGTGGACCAGACTCAAACTTTTGGACAGACAGCACCGTGGGTCGATCGCCATCCGCTACCATTCTGAGAGCTACTCTTATTAGTGACCCTCCTCCTGCAAAAATGGAATCAACAAGGTCAGCCAAATTATGATTATTACTCTTAACAATTCATTTATTTTGCTCGTGTAGTAATTATGGATTCATGCATACCAAAATGAGGATGAGACAAACGCTACTATTATCTGTATTATGCGACTCTGAATTTTATGCTCAATCCACGTTGTTTGTGTCGTGTGCGTAACGTATTTGGCTTGGCAGAAATAATTCGAGTTCCATGTGTTGTATTTAGTTACGCATGAACGAAGATATAAATTGTGACAGAATTTTCTAAGCAGATTTCCTCAGTTGCAAACTTGATCCAAAGTACGGGCATAGTAAAAGCCTTTCCTGAGAATGGCTGAATGCTAAAAACAAGCAGGACCCTTCGTATTTTCGATTTCAAAATTGTCCTTCATAGTCATTACACTTATTACCATAAGCCTTTCGATTTCGATGGCTTAACTGTCAATACGTTCCTTTCTTTCTTTATTAGACACTTTGGCATAAAAGGAATACCGCGCAAATTAATGTTTTTTCTTTCAGGCTACTTCAAGCGTTCTCGTCTCATAGTTCTGTAGAGAAATTTGCGAAAAGGTAATTGCATTTTAGCTCATGGACAAGTTTTATTTTCGCATTGTTATCATAGTAATGCAAATTCAGAGATTCACAAAGTTGTAAAATGCATCATAACGTTTGTACATGCGAATGAATAAATGCTTCTTCTTTTAATGGTAGGCATAATCCTCAATCTCATGACGCTTTGTTCCTTGAATGTTCCCCACACAAAGACGACTTGTTTATTATATTAATTACTGAGAGTTTCAAATATTTGCAAAAGATTAACCATACATTCTAATGACACGACACACAGTCCAGTATTTATGGTACTTTGATACGTGAAAGCACCATGAGGAAACTGCCTGTTATCCTCCAGACATGGTGCTATTGTAAATATATAAGTGAGTGATGATTAAAGGAGTAACAAATTTAAAATTGACTCCTACTAAGTGCTCAGAGATGAAAAGGAAGATTGCTTCAATTCTATGTATTTGCTGCAGAAGTGTATCTCGCAGTTTACCTGCCTTTCATAGTTTGGACAGAATCTCTGCTGCTTCGTTGTATTCCATGCTGTGTGCATAGAGAAAGTGCTTAGGTAAGAAAGGAGCCCAATGGGAAGCTATTATTTTGCTACTTTCCCCAGATTTAGCAATTTAACCATTTTGATTTGATTGGGATCACGTTCTTTGTGGGATTTATCTAATTTTCCAGCTGTTAAACCTAATGATTGCCATTAGTTATTACTTCCACTTTCCTTCATTTGGCTCTTCTGCCTTGCTGTCTTGTCTCTTCTCTTGTTCCCAACAGAGCAGAAAACTTTCACACTTTGATACGTTACAATCACAAAGGAATGCGATTGATTTACAAAGTTTAGCAACATCAACAGACTCCTGGCTCTGTTATTGATTGGCCAAATGTCCCAGTCTTCCTTGTCATATAATTCCAGATGAGACTTCAATTTGAATTTCTTTTTCTCCTTGAGTTAAATGAGAATCGAGTATTTAAAATTGTCTGGGGTAAAAAAACGAATCAATATGGAGATATTTACTTCGTAATTTAGCTGCATGAAAACCTGCAAGATTATTTATTTTTTTACTTAAAGGTCATCTTCTCTTTCAAGGTTACAGAAAGTGTAGGAGGATCAACATCAGCATCTGACATAACTTGTGTGATAATAAAGAAACGCCCTTGCCATACCTAATCAGTCAGCCTAAGTTTTTTGTTTTTGAAGCTGGCTGATGATACACACTATTTTCTTGTCCCAAAACTTGCCTATTCTCTTTACCAATTACCTTGTCTGACAATGAATGAAACAAAATTTGTGAGTGAATGCTGCTTGGAGTGGAAAAACATAACGTTTGCTATAGCTACACTGCAAACAAGGCTCAATTTACAGAAACCAGTGAAAGGAGACATAATATTGATTGGGCAGAATTGTGAAGTGACTCATAATAGGATTTCAGTCACTTCCACAAGCTCTGCTTTTAAACGATGTATAGATTATTTTGTGCATGCGAATTCAAATAGATGTATAAAGTGAAAAATGCATTGCGTAATTTGTAAAGGCTACGTAACTTAGGGTTGGTGAAAGTCATAAAAGTGAGAGCTCATAAGATCTAATCTTATCTCTCTCTCTCTCTCTCCCCATAAGTATGAAATTCACAAGACTTCCCAAAGAAAGGATGGAGATATCATTCCGTGGACTTAAATTAGTATTACAGAATTAGAATTGTCCAATACACCAAATGGGATGCTATGTTGAAGTTGGCTTGTGAATGATATATTGCGAAACATTCACAATGATTCACAGGTTCCCAAGACATTTGTAATATTTCATTGGCAGAAGGAAGGTAGGAGGGCAGTAAGTAATGTTTTGTTTATTTTTTAACGGCATTGCAGAAGCTTTTCTCACAAGCACTTTCCCTTGCACCCTTCAACTGTCTCTCTCTCTCTCTTTAGACGTGAGTATTTTATAAACTAATTGATAACGACACTTGACTGGGGTCAAGCTGGGATGCGTCAATGCTATTTAATTTTTCAAATCCTTTAAGTGTACAAATAGAATGATCGCGATGCGATTGCGCTACATGCTTCGCCCTGTCCTAATCGAGACGGCAGAAACTATGTACTTTACTTTCCTCTATAAGAGTGTCCGCTACACAATGTGCTTAAACTTTCTTCACCTTCACTTACCTTATTTCTGAAAATTAGGCCTTCGAAGTATTGTCTCCGGAAGTAGACTGCTTCGCTATGATGCACGTCTTACTGTCACTCTGATCCTTAATTTTTGTCTTGAATTCACATCCGATTTATATTTCACTCGTTGTAACGCAGGATCAAGTAGAAGTACGTGGCTTTTAATTACGGATGTAGAAGACTTAATTTGCACCAGTCAAGTAGGCACGACACGTTTTAAACTTGCAATTCCGTGCCTACGCCACATATTTCTCTCATTCACACCTGTCGCACTGTGGGCAAAGCCAAGATAGTACTGACGAAACTAATTGGATGTGCAGATATTGAATATGAAGTTTGAGTTGCCCAAACACACAGGCTGAGATAACCTTTGCCAAAAACCTACGTTACTTTTACCTTGCGAAATCCATAAAAGGACAGATGAAACACTTCTAAATGGAGATTGCAGTTTCTACTTCATCACAGACTAACTAACTAATGCTAGATAACTAATAGTGGGTCTTATAGGAGAGAGTACCTCCTCCTTTTGTAATATGTGACGTACTCCGTTGACCACACATTACAAGTATTAAAGTACATTAGCAAACAATATAATCTTTGCGGATCTTCTGGTTACATTGAATGCTGAATTAATTCTAGCACCACAACAGTATCTCCATCTTCGGAAGACCAGTATATATCTGCGAATTATAAGAACATTGCAGCAAAGCAGTCTTGTCCACCGTGAACCGTCTTTATTTGGACCTCCATTAAGCTCAGGACGCATTTCAACTGCGTCCAGCGACAGCAGTGCGACTCTAGTTAGAGATTGCTTAATTTATTGTCATTGCCATTATTTCCGACATTAATTTAATCAGACCTTTCTTACACATAAGTGAGAGGAAGGAAGGAAGTAGGAGTCCTTAATAGCATTTACAATGACTCCATTTGTAAATAGTTACAATGTGTGGGTTTGGATTACTTTTTTGTTGGGACAAAACAAAATAAAAAAATTATTGACCAAATGGCTTTATTGCCATTATGTAAATCTATTCTGCAATGTTTCAGCAACTATTCCAAGCCTAATCTCCACCAGTTATTGCTTACGCACACTTGTTTTGTTAGTGACTTGATTGAAACATATCTACACCAAAAAGCATGTGAGAGAAATTATGCATACGACCAAACGCCTCCGCCCATTTGTCCGAATTTGTCGCTGCATGATCTCTCTTTTGCTAAGACAATATGCAAAAAGGTGATGCCTGCAAATTCATCCCAGTGTGTACCTAATGTTATACATCAAAGGAGGAAGGAGGATATTTAAATTCGTTGAAATTAAATATAGACAATGTAATAAAAGTTACAAAGACAAATTTTATTGAACTCAATCCATTAATTTAGTTTTTGAAAGTTGTCCCTGTCCGCTTGCAACTTCAGGAAACAAAAGTTTTTATTTTAAGGTAAAAATGGAAGTAATTAAACTAATTTTCCACTGCTTAGGATATGTGAAAGGAAAAGTTTTTTGAATTGACAGTTGGACTTGCTAAAATACCAGTTTGTTCCAGGCTGGGGCGGAAATAAGGCCAACACTTGAGAAAAATGAGAAAAGGTTGGACTAGTTATATGCAGCTTTAGGAAAACAAATGCAAATGTGAGAATGCAAAGAGAGGAACAATTGTGTACTCTTTTAACAAATGCCCACCAACCATAAAGACCAAAGTCAGGCAGATAAATCTCTGTGATAATAGAAGGAAACTTGTGAAGATTTGCAAAGGAAATATTGTGTAAATTGAATTAAATTGTGTTTGAGCACACAAAAGTTAGTCTCTTTCTTCATGCTTTCTCTGCCTGGTAAAGAAAACTATGCCTCACAAAAGTTGGAGCCTCTCCTCCACGTTACATAAGAAAGCGACCATATCAATTAAAACATTTTTATTGTCTTCCCCCTTACTGCACAATATGGTGGCTTAACAAAGCCTCGGAAACTACGTCAAGTATTGCTTTTTACGAAGAAAAAAAACCCAAAAGACAACGCTTCTTTGCTTTCACTCTGAAAGAAAAACAATGGATCCTTTCTACCAATAAGCCTTTGATGGATCTCTTCATTTATTCTTAGTATTAATATCTGTTTTCACACCGACTTTCATTCTTGTATGGCTCATCGTAATCCAAGCCATACCAGAATCCGTGAAAAAAGATGGCAAAATTATAACGCTGGGTTATTCTTCATTTAGTTCTTTGTTAATATGGTGCCAAATGCAGTGAGTTTATAAGTAAGAGGGAAGAATAAATCAGAGGGAGGGTTATGTGATATTCCACGAGAGCATCGTTTAAGTGGCAAGAAAACGATATGACGACGAAGCTACTCTCAACGCTCCCTGCTTTCTCTCAGAGGGCTGTTTCAGCTTTCCACTCGAGCTACCAGCATAAAAGAGCAAATGATGGCCTCTTTTCTCCCCAGTCCATCGTTGATATTTCTCCACTTCAGTTCAACTTTGGAAAGTTCTCCCATTGTTAAGGACGCAGTTGGTCCGAAGCAACACGTGAATTTTTCGTCTTTCATAACAAGAACCACCAATCAAAAAGTGAACTTTTCCATTCAATTTGATATAAACTTTCTCATGTCCGTCAAAAAATAAGTCTTTTAATGCAATTTGTGGCTTTTAAACGAAGATTTAAATCTTTTCTTCAGTGATACATGGGAACATGTTGTTTGATCACTGTACAATCTGCCATTGAATTTGGAAAGTAGAAGTTCTACTCGAGTTACCCTGCATAATCAATCAATCGATCTGAACATTTCCTGTTGACAACAATGAATAGATGGATCAATGGATTTTACTTTGCTCCCTCGCATCTTAAATAGATACATCGCCCTTCGTTCATTGTTATAAAGAAAAAATCTTCATGAGTTCTGCTAAAGCCGTAAAGCATCCGACGACCTTGATATCGATGAAGTTAACGAATATTGCCATAGGCTTCAAAACAACGAGCTGGTAAATAGTCATCATATCATGGTTAAGATAGAAAAAAGGAAATATTACAAAAAATTAAAGCGATTAAATTATCCAAGACACTCGATAAAATCGAAACTTTTTGTTTAAAAAATGTAGTGTACGCCGCATCACGCAAGATCAAATAGAAACCCACTACGACGAGAAACAAATTGAATTACGAATGAAGACAATTTTTTATTCTTTCGCAGTTTGAGATGAAGTACTAAACCTATGTCGGCACTGCAAACAGATCGTGATACGAAAAGAGTGAGTCTATTACATTTAGTGAGAAAATTCATTCAGACGAAAAATTTACAGAGTCCTCAGTCCAGTCAGAGGGAGAGAGAGTAACGAAGAAAAGAGAAAGCTGGGTAGTGAGCTAAGTGTAATTCAATGAAGTGCACTGTGCCCCCATAAAATGTTATGACGTTACAATTGCTAAGTTTCATGTAACTTGTCCATATGGGGACTTTTAGACTTCTTAAGACGTGTCACAGCACTGTAAACCAGAATTGTGTCATCCTTTGTAGTACAGTTTTCCAACCCGTGTAAAGACAATATTAATTTTACGTGCTCAAGTTAGACAACAGTCTGCATGTCTGCAGCATCCAACCAACCGCAGCAGTAAAAGGTCAAGTCACAAACAAAAGATGGCCAATAAAACTATAACGGCTCATAACTTCACCTCAGTTCTAGTAGACAGTGGTCAGCTTCAGTCTCGTCTCTCGGCCGGAAACCCGTCTTTCACTTTCTCCACCGCAACACCGCATAAAATGAAAGAATCTTATGAAATTTCATCAAGGGCAACAACATACTTTCCCTATGGTTTGGAGACCACATCTCCCTCTTCACTAAACTCATCGTTACTACAACCAACATCAACAGAGCCGGTAACTTTCTTCTCCTTTCAAGCTTTTCGTTCCTCTAATCTAGTGTAATTGATGAGAGATAAAAACCTAGTGTATCAGGGGATCAGCAATTGACATATTTTCCACTTGTCTCTATTTGCTTCCCCTTAATTTTAATACCTAGATATTTAATGGAATACATGCAAGAAATTGATTCAAATGCGTTTTCCTTTTTTACTGTCACAATGAGTTAAGTTGCCCATCGACAAATGCAGTCCGTCTTCATCAGTTTTAATCTATTTTTGAGTCAAATATTTGAGATTCTATGTTTTCCTGATAATCTATTACAATTATGTAGAGTGAGCTGAGTTTGGGCTACACTGTTGCTGAAGGAATTGTATCTCTACTTGCCATCCTCGGCAATGCCCTCGTGGTTTACGTGTTCTGCACAAATAGAAGCCTCCGAAGATACCGGAACTATTACATATTCGCTTTGGCCATCGCGGACTTCCTGGTAGGACTAGTCGGCATTCCATTTGCAGTCTTATCAAGCATCGGATTACCTCGAAACCTCTACGGATGTTTATTGAGTCTGAGTACTCTCATGGTTCTCTGCACAATCTCCATCCTTTGTTTGGTGGCAGTCAGTATCGACAGGTATTGGGCAACCACCAACCCCTTTGCCTACTACCGACATATGACAACTTCAACTTCTGTCGGTGAGACTTCCTCTTCAAAAATATCTATTTTCGCATTTTTTCAGCACCCTGAGAGTCGTCGTAACTCATTAACGTAACTTGCAATTAGTATTGTGCTCAGTTGGAGACGTCATAAAAACAATGTCAGCAAGTCAGAAACTTTTTGAGGTTAGGCACAATTTGTATAATTGATTGAAAAGGCTACAATCTTATTATTGGATACTAAAAAACTCAAGAATACTACGAATTGTAAAGGTTTTAGTATGGAGAAGTAACTGAAAGCTAATGTTTTGTAACTTGAGTTGATGTGAACAATCCATTCCATTTCTTCCTGGGCACGGGAGCGGTGAAAGTGGTGAAAGTATCTTCCCACAGACTTTCACACATTCACAAAGTTAGTTTGTTGAAAACTATGACTCCTGTTTTAGGTTTCACCATCCCTTTTTGAAATTCAGACTGACAAAATGCCAAATGATTCAAAATGTGTAGGGTCAATCAGAGAACCTGTACTGGAGACTCAAAACCTTTATGCCAAGTGAACAATGAAAAGAAAGTTTAGTTCGAAACAAATTGTCCCAGTATTCCCCTTTCATGTGACTTGTACAAAGAGGTCTAAAGTTTTATGATATTGGAGGGTGAGTGAGTGAGTACTTGTTTTTCCACTCCACCACTCCCACACACATTCTTCACAGTCACCTCATCCCTGTCTTGCCACAATATTCCCTACAACCAGAGAACGTGGAAGTGCGACAGATACAGATGAGTGGAGTATAACCTTACTGACATTCTCTTAAATAAACTAAAGCCATTTGCTCAAAGTCTATGAGAAAAGGATGAGGCAATTTTTTAGCTGCCTCAATGCTTTCACCGCATTTTTCCTGAATCTATAATATTCGTAAGTACATGTGATTTATTAGCCGATGTAAATATGCAGAGCAGAGCGTGCCTGAACCTACAACAATTACAAATTTGGCTCCTCAATTTCACTGGAGTGGGTCTATTTGGAAAATATCGTGCGACATTAACAACAGGTCCGTTTTCTCACAAAGTCAACGAGTGTCAACTGCAGTAAAATTAGGTACCTTGGACATTCCTGTGCGAAACCAAAGCCAGCATTCCAGCTCGGTGAAAGTGATTGGGATTGGGGCAGAGAAAATTAGATGTTAGCGTGACTACCCACACATCTCGTTTACAATCTTGATAATGAAAATGATTTTCATGCTATTACTAATCATTCATTTCATGCATTTGTATTCAGCTAAAGTTAAACTATAGCAAAAGGAAAGCTGGATCAGCAATTTTTTTTTGCTCATTTCAAATTATGAGTCTCCACATTTGCTTACCGTATGTTCATTTGGTGGCTTTTAATCCCATAGAATAAAAAACCTTTGAGGTCACATGGCATGAGTATGATGGTCTGACGCAAATTTTTAAGAACGTGACATGAAAAAAGCAATCAGGATAGTAATGAAACGTATGCAAAAACATATTCATCAAAATGTCGTTGGAGCTAAGAAGTGAAAGTAGCACAGAAACAACCCGTCATCATGATAGCGGATACTTCATCACTTTCGCTTGACAAACTTTCCGTAATCAAAGAAGCAGTCAAATTTCGGGTAACCACTATAATTCATGGGCGAAAGTGATGCCGGGGTTATAGTTAAGTAGGTATAGCACAAACAACTTATTGATCCTATGAAACATAATAACTAATTAGGTGGAAATGGTGCGTAGTTAGTGACTCTAGGGTGAGGAAGGGAGATACTTGAACTGTTTCAATTTTGACGTGATGAAAGAGAGAAAGAACAATGGGAGGGGGAGCTAACTTTCCATGGCATTCAGAGTGAACGTGATGAGAGAGGGCATGGTGCAGTCAAGTGTCATGCAAATTACACGTCCGGAACATTTAGTCTGGCTACCCGTTTTATTGAAAAGACTTGCCACCAATTTCCTCCATTTTATGTATGCAAGGAAGTCGTCAGACCACCCAATAAATAAATAACGGGGGAACCTTCCCCACGCCCATGCTGTTGGTCTAGAAAAAAAGGAATTGATGCTTTCTTCTCAACCAGTTGCATATGTAGCTTTTCTTTCATAAAAACTGTATTTTTGCATAAAGACAACGAACATGCTGTGACCTAAAGGACGATGAAGTGCTAGCTGGAATGACATAGTTGCGAATGTCTTTCCTACTTTGCAGTCTACACGTTTCAGACGTCGAAGACGAAAAACCAAAGGGAGCGGAGAATGGTTTATTGCTTTCTCCATGACACATGAACACCGACTATCACATTGCGGCTACTTAGAAATGGGCAATTTCCGCCCCTCTTGTGTGGAGTCAACCCGAATGTTAACGTGAGATGGGAAATATGTAGTGTCCTGATGACGTGACAGAGAACCATTTATATGCGGCATTCAATTCATGAAGACAGACATCACGATGGTTGGGTTGGAGACAAACTTTTCCTGTGGGACATATCATTAAATATTAACGAGGCGAGCAGAGTTGGTTTATAAAATGCAACCACGGCTTATTATATGTTCCTTGTCAAAGACGAGATGAAATCTCTGGTTGTCATTTTTAGTCTAATTAATGTTGATTTAGGAGACTTTTGTGGTATAAAATTTGAGATGCTCCTTCCACACTTTTTGGGAGTCTTGCTCAAGAAAATTGTACAGGAAATATACCTATACAGAATGTGTAGAGCAAATATGACTCGAAGAGTAAACTGTGACCTGAAGAGCAACTTTATCCATACTCAATGATAGTACGGAGGAGACACGAGACACAGAAATAGAAAGAACTCTAATAATAATACGATACGAACTCGTGCACTTGGAAAAGCAGTTTGAGTTTTGCGACTGCTTTCTCCACGGCCTCGCCTCGGGCTGCGCTCTGTGCTGTTCTGCAGAAATTGGATTTTTGCAGTGGGTTTATTAGTATCGGACTGAACACATATCCCAGGGAATCCTGTGATGTTGCCACACATGTTTTCATAGTAATTTAATTGAAATTGTGACACCTGAAAATACTAACTGTCAAAGTCTTTTAGCTGTCTCTCGGTTGACTGTGTTGACAGAGACAGGGGCAAAGGATATCGATGATGATACTGATTATAGGGAGTAATCCGATACCCTACAAACCGTTATTAATTCACCATATTGCTTTGTTTGATGTAAGTTGTAGAGACAGGGATATCTTCAACATGAAAGCATAGGAACAGATCTCCTGTCGCATGCTTTATGTAGTCCTTTCAAAAAGACATGATACTAATCGACAGACTTTGACAGTGATACACCTCATATAATCAATCAATGTGCTGCTACTGAAGTGGAGTTTTGTTAGCTGAAATAGGCTGTAGATCCTTGTTCCATAAACTGGATAAAGATGAAGGTATTATTGAATGGAAAGAAAAAACAAAGGACTAGAAAAACTTTAGCGGTGCCACTTTTCTGTTCAGGTGCAACGTTTCAGATCTGTATAGAGATGAAGAGGTAAGAAGATAAAGAGGGGCAGTCAAGCGAGGAAGATGTTGATGATGGAGTAAAGTTTCGTACTCGAAAGCTGTCATTATGTTAGTAATAGTGTTTGTCTTAGAAGTACAATCATCGACTAATCCAGAGCAGCTCATAATATTTTCTAAGCGATGAGATACTGCCAATACACTCAAGACACAACTTTCACACTGCATGCAGAGAAAGTGTGTAACCTGAGTGAGCAACCTTCCCTTAAAATCGTGTAACATGAACTGTTTGGTAATGGAATCAAAGGACTGAGGCAGGGTGAGACGTAGTAGTTATTCTAAGACAAAGCACATGTTCATATGATGAGTGGAAGAATTAAGTAGACTTTGACAACTGTAAGTACAAGTCTTAAACTTTTGTGTATTGTATTCTAGGGATAATTTTGGCCTGCTGGATTATTGGAGCGATTATAGGCTTTCTCCCGCTGTTTGGGTGGTAAATCAAGTCGTACACATGCCTTTACATTTTATCAATTATGAAATTTCATTAGGTACAATCATGAGGGTTGGATAAACGCAAAAGGATGTTGCAATTTCAGAGAAGTGATGGATTACAACTATTTAGTATTCTTATTCTTCGCCACCATCGTCTTTCCTGCCATTCTGATGGGCTGCTTCTACGGATACATTTATCACGTCGTTCTAGTCAAGGTAACAACAAACTACTGATTACCTCCAATCCTCTGTGTCAGAGCAACTTTCTCCACACGCTATACATACGAGTATTACGCAATATGAACCATAAAAATGCCATGCGAATAAGCAGTCACAGATTGTGCTTTCTGTATATAGTCGTTGTCTCCCGTTGTGACGTTGGTCGTGTCGAATCTCATTTGAGCCACCCTTGTTTTGTCTACTTCAGATACGTCAGAAGGGAAACTTGGCTCCACAGATGCGAAGACCATCAGAACATTCTCGATCTGGGTCTCTCAGTTCGGACAATCGTGGAACATCACAGATCTCAAGGATTATTGTCTCAGAGAAAAGAAGAGAGGCTAAAGCTGCTCATAAACTTGGGATAATCGTCCTATTTTTCATAATATGCTGGATGCCACTCTATATCATCAACTGTATTCAGGTAGGTACACACATGTGTGCACACTCACAAGGACTGCGGAGAAAGTAGATTCCTTGTGTCAACTTGAAATGCTTTTATTTACACAAGAACAATGACTTTCTGATTTGATAGAAATTTTGCCCCACATGTTCATTCCGGGTGGAGATTCTCAATTTCACCATTATCCTGACTCATGCAAATAGCAGCTTGAATCCTCTCTTGTATGCCTATCATCTCAAGGAGTTTAGAATAGCAATGAAGAACGCACTTCTCCAGCTCTTTGGAAAACTTGCTTGTGGTCGTTTCGATGACAGGATACAGAAGGAAGTAATAGGCATTGGACCTTGGAGTCGTAGTCACACATTACCCTCATTAGCTCATGCAGCTGCGTTAGCAAACTCCACTGGAAAGATATCAATGAACATCCGCCGTTCCCCCGATCAATACGACCAGTGTCATCCATTCCACATTGCTGCTACTGAAGAGAGTGCCAGTATATTTCGAAGCAAACTACACCAGCAGACGTCTACTGATCCGTCACTTGCAAGTGTTGCTCTCAGTGAATTTCGCAGCAGTGCGTACAACTTTCAGCCCCAGCCTCGGAGCACCCACGCTTCGCATAGTAGTGGGAGTAGTATAGCCGTGGGTCCTCATTCCCACGTGCATAAATCCACAACCTACTTAGCAGTATCAGACACAAATTTGCACATGGACGTGTCCAACAAGGGACTGGAGATTCATGTTGTAAACATAGAAGTAGACTGCAGTGGGTCTAGGAGGGGCACGGAGAGTCGAGTCATGGGAAAGGAGGAGGATGCACATGCTACCAGAGACGTATCTGTGGGTGGCAAGGTCGAAACGAACGAGCGCACTAATGAATTGGACCCCAACGACGCTACAGACAATCAAGTGACGACGCCCCTATAAAATAATGGGAAGAACTGTCTATACTTCATATAGAAGGGTCGTGAATGCAGAGGTTGGCAATCAGTTTTAGTTACATTCCATTATGCCACAGCAAATGATGCGTATTGAGAAATTACATTGTTTAATCACTAGTCTATATTTTTAATTAGCATAGTACCGAAATAAGAGAACATTCAGTGAAATATCCACCTTCGCAATTACGCAAGGCCATCGACAATAAGACTTACCCCTAAAAATTAATGGGTCAACAAGACTTCGAAAGAAATGGAATTCTCACGTTACCCCCTAACTTTTTTTTATCGGTGTCGAAATACATAATAATTATCACCACTGCATGCAAGATTATAAACGTAACAATTCATGGCCTTTCCAGTAATAAAAAAGTTACAACATTACACTATTACTTTCTCAATCAAGTCAAATTCTTCAGACACAGGGATCATGAATTGTTCCGCATTGTTTTCAGTCTCCAGAGTTTTCTCTCGGTCTAAACAAATAATGAATAAAATAGTTGTAGTTATGAATGTTTAAATTTTGCTGACTTGTTTAATCACAAAAGCTTACAACCTACCTTCACAAAGGTGATGCTCGGCGATGTGGTCAATTATGGCTGCAGGACTGATAAGCATCAATTCACAATTGAGATAGCTACATTTGTAGGTCATTGTCTTGCACGACTTGCGAGGTGGTTCTTTCACTTCATTCATGGATGAATTTTCCCTTTCATGTTTTGAAGCGCCGACTTGCCTGTTGCTTGTTTCCGGAAGGTCAGCTTGCTCCCTCATTGCAGAAGTACGTTGTTGGCCTTCCATTACCCAGTCTGGCATATAATCAGCACCAATCCCTCTATAAGGTAAGGTAAGGTACACTTCTCTAACAGAAGAGAGGTAAGTGCAAGATTTTTTCGCAATTTGAGCATTCAAATCTTTGTTCATTTTCTTAGTTCCGGGCATTTTTGTCTTTGGAGTATTCTGCGTTATAACAGGATCTGGATATTCTTGTTGAAAGTTTTTGGCAACAGGGATGCTGGCTACCTGCTTACTTGCAGTCTTAAATGGTTTCCTCTGCACTATGTTAATATTTCCTGATTCACCCAATGTACAAGGCAGTCTTGGTCTGATGATTGCTGAGCTTCTCACAAGATTTTCAATTTCCGGAATGTTCTCCTTCGAAACGTCTATTACGGCATCCTTTACGTTAGGCGCTTCTGTTTCTGAAGGTTTAGCTACTGGAGCTATGATTTCTGGAGCCATAATAGGTGGAGCCTTCAATTGTGCAATCTCAATGTTGGACAGCGGGATGTTGTCGGAGACCTTGTTTTTCTTTAACATGATGTTTTTGGGGGCTTCTTTTTCCTTTCTCTTATCTTCAAGTTCTTTCTCATCGTCCCTCGATGTGTCACTGTCAGAATCGCCTGATAGATTCTGTCCAAAAGGTACATGTTTCAAAAATACAACGTCATCGTCATCTTCCACGGCTTGCTTCTTATTTTGTCTAATAAATTCCGGCTGAATTTTAACAGCACGTTTCTCTTCCCCCTGATGGGATCGGGTCAATTGCTCGGGGACCTCTTTTTTCTTTAGCATGATGTTGGCGAGGGCTTCTTTTTCCTTCTTATCTTCGAGTTCCTTCTCATCGTCACTTGATGTGCCACTGTCAGAATCGCTTGATAGATTCTGTCCAGAAGGTACACTTGTCAAAAATACAACGTCATCGTCATCTTCCACAGCTTGCCTCTTATTTTGTCCAATAAGTTCCGGCTGAATTTTACCAGCGCGTTTCTCTTCTCCCTGGTGGGATCGGGTCAATTGCTTCTGCTTCCGGTTGCCCTCTTTTGTTTTCAAACACTTGGCACTACCAACATCCCTTTCGACCTCTTCCTCGTCCGAGGAGAAGATGCAGGTGGCACGGGGATACCTTGGCATGACGCTCTGGAATCTGTGGTAACAAAATAAATGAAGGTTGAATTAATTTCTATAATGAAACTCTGTCCACAACAAAATACAAGAATGACACAGATATAGGTAAGAATAATTACAAATCACAGTTCAAAAACCGTTTTCCGAAAAGCTTCCACGTACGTTGACCTGGATTGACCTCGTTTCCTCTCAATTGGAACAAGTTAATGGCACCACTCAAAACGAATGAGAAACTTGATACCTCAGCTCAGGAGGACGAATAAGCTAGAACTTACACCTACTGTGCCTTTTATGCAAAACTCCCTATCCAGTCTTTGCAATCGCTTTGTTTTCAAGAAGGAAAACACAATGCTCAAGATACTAAACTATCTTCACGATGAGCGACACTTATCCTAGCGTAGATACTGCGATAAAAGAATGGAAAAATAGAGGTTTACAAAAAATCGGTTCTAAAAGTAATCTGGTCAAACCTTTATCAAGAGCTCGATGGCTGCATGCTTGGGCTGTTGTAGTTTGAATGTTGCAAAAGATTGCATTTGGTTGTTTGCTCGAACAAAGATAGAGAATTCCAAGAGATATTGTCCATTGTTTACGACGCTTAATGACATTGAGATTGAGAAGATTCGAATGGACCCTAACTTATCTTTAATGTCTGTAACGA
>JAQIWU010001149.1:0-18366 GCA_034696445.1 Isotomiella minor
GGTTTGATTGACTATGGCTTTTTCATAGTGAAGGTATACTGCATTTTCATGATGTTTGCATTAGATTAGTAAAAAAAATATTAATGGAAATAGGAAGCTCATACGACCCACACTACTGACTAAATGGCACGGATATGTGGATCAGATTTATAAGTTCTCTTAGTATCCTCCGGAATATCCCCCGGAATATCCCCCAGAATTTCCTCCAGAATATCCACCTGAGTAACCCCCATTGCTTTCTACAAGGTTAAACTCAGCAACCCTTTGTGCCTTCTCAGGTCGCCCCAACAAAATTCCTCCTGAGGACCTACTGGGAGCTCCATATGAAGTGGATGGTGCACCATATTCCGTTGAAGGAGCTCCATAGGATGTTGAAGCGTATCCGCCTCCGCCGGATGATTCGCTTTGTTCCAAGATTTGTGCAACCCTGGCCAACAGGGCATCATCCACATAATCGGATCCGTCATCCCCGTCATCGTAGGACGCATATGAACTTGTATAGGTAGGGGCACCATAAGTAGAGGCAGGTGCTCCATATGAAGATGGAGGTTCAGCCACAACAGTGGCCAAAAGTCCGAAGAGAATGATCTTTAAAAAGGATTATGGGACGTAAGAATTTATTCTGGGTATTCTATTCCGACTCCGACCCGTGTACACTTCAAAAGTTTTAAACAAAGTACTCAAAAGTGGGAACTTACAAGCTTATACATGATGAAATGAATCCTTGTCCTGCAAGCTGCAATCACTTCATACGAAACCACAGACCACAAAAATGACACTGACTTCTGGATATAAGGGTGCCCTACCCTTTTATACTCATTTTAAGCATAAAAGTTCATTTAAATTAGAGTAACTTTAATAATAATAAAAGGCTCTAGGATTGAAGCATCGTAGGACAGCTTGATTATTACATTGTGTGGACTTAGGACCGCCATAAGTCCCTTCAATCTAATAAGGGAAAAGGTGGAGTCTATGAAGATGGATTATAGAAGATATTTATTATTTGGTGGTGCTGCCACAATACTGCCTAGCTTAGTCAGTGTAGCGACAAAGCCATCACCATTTCTCTGCAGGCATTCTAGTACATAAGTATCAATAATTAGTCGCAGTAGTCAACAACAATGAAATAGTGACTGACTTTATTGTAATTTACGGCAAGAAAATGTAACACATGCTTATTTATCCATCCATCACCGACTATACAGCGAGCGATAATAAAACTTTAGGCGTTGGTAGATATGGAGGTATATATTGATTTTGTTTTGTTCATTAAGGACCCTGCACTTCAGTAATAATGAAATGACAGACAGAAGCCACCCAACAGGCATGTAAAGTTCATTTTAGTCACATACTGCTTTCTTCTGCCAACTAGGTCTGTAGGTTACGCATAGCGCGGCTACTTCTAGGATAAGGCGAAGCTAGAAGGTGCGAAATCTGCAGTCCTCACTTGTATGTATCAACTAAAAAATTAGTTCAATCCTGTGGGAACTCTATTATTATTATTATTGGTACGCATTATGCATGCAGCTACGTTCTTTGAGAGCGACACCCTAATGTCACGACCCAAGCCTGTTTTGGCTGTCATCACCTAAGAGTTGTCATCTAAAATCGTTTATGTACGGCTGCACAATGTAAAAAAATATAGTTTCGTTATCCTCTTGCCTTGCCATTGACTGTAAGAAAATGCCAAATATAGGTGCTATAAATGCACCAGTTAATAAAGTGTAGGGCGAAGACCCCAATTGATTGTTATTCTTATATATTAGTTGGAGCCATTTGGTCATGATTAATCAAGTTCATTTCTGTCGTTGTTGCATAATAATTTCTTTTATACGCTTGAAAATAAAATGCTTGATTTAGTTCAACTTTTTTTGCAAAGATTGTTAATATGATAATGATCCGTTTCTGTTATGTGTGTACAAACGCATTTTATACTCAGCCAATAGTGGGAAAAAGACTGCTTTATTAGCTGAACTGAAAATGTTGTCAATTTCTTACAAACTCCGTCTAACTTATCAAAATTCCTGGCAGCATGGGGCACAGACCATTGATGATGATGCTTTTTGATAAGCTTGACAATTGACACAATATTCGGCTCTTCGTGTGAAATCGAGATTTCTGATTAATTTCAATTTCTTACCAAAATGCATTGTTCTGTCTCATTACTACCTATGTTTCATCATCAGTCAATTACAAGTGTGCTAGGCCTATTTCAAATGGAATTAAATCTTCCCCAAGTATTTTAAAAGTGCAAATTCAACGTGCAAGAATCAACTACAGTGTGTAGTTAAACAAAATGATACCAAAACTTTACACAACAAAATCTATTAATTTAAAATTGCATCTTAATAAGCATTGTTACATGGAAAAGGGGTTTACGCTATAGCATATTGGCCTTATCCTCTTGAGTGGTAATGCTTTTTGGTCTATGCCGTTGCAATCAGTCGCATTAAAATTTTACAATTAAAAAAGTTGGCGTATGCCGACTGCCTCATCATATCATCATCATTTGTGCTGGCTTCTTAATCCTATTATTTATTGCTAATCAAATAGTAAAAGAATGTCAGAAACACCCTCTAGTACTAAAAGTTTTGAGTATTAATTGTCAGATTACGAAATCCAGTAATTAATAATGCATCATTGTATCTTTTCAACAGTCTCACTTTCCTCACTGCCTCCTGTTATTGTTGGTGCAGAGCAGATTGAGGGATGAGGTGAGGACTGCAGTGCCCAAAGCTTTGTGGTGCCAAGCGTTTATTGTTTTTCAGTGCCTTTCAGTCGAAACAATATGAATGACAATGTTGGCATCATGAGCGTGTAATGTAGTTTGATGTATGCCTACTTAAATTGATAATTTACATACGACCTTGAGGACAAGTTAAAAAAAAAATAAGAAAGTGAGACGGGCTGGGCATTCACTTCACACAATTCTATACGGATGATGATGAGATGACTGCACCTTCAGCTTATTTAATGAGTGTTGGTGCTAAATTAAATGTAATTTGATGTATTGCCTGAGGGGAAGTATGAAGTCATGTAACTTGTGCATGTTGGAAGTGTTTAAAAATTTCCAGAATTGGCAAAATAGTTTTTTTTTTCATCTACGTGTGCAGAGATGGTTTTATTGATGCAATATTGAAAATTCGCAGGCAGGCCAATGATAAGCTTTTTCGAAAGATAAAATCTTAAATCTTTGACTAAGGTTTCGATACTTTATCTAAACAGTTATTTTTTGCAAGTTTGCATAAAACAATCTCACTCTCACTTATACAGCAGGAGAGCGAATAACTGATAATCTAAAGGTCACGCAGACCAATGAGCACTAGTCCCCAATAATCTCAAACCTGATCTGACCGTTTAAGCATAGCAGTTTGTATCTGCATGCAATTTAGTTACCTATATATGTTATAGCCCCCCATAAACATGCCGCAAACTAAAAGTGGGAGAGATATGACTTCAAATTGATATTCGTTTTCTGATAACTCTGAGTTATTTATATTGAAATGTTGTAAGCAATCAACTACAAAAAGATAGCTCAGTTCACGTCTTTTTGGGTTTCATGTCTGATGATAAAACAGAGATCAAAAATTATGGACATCAAGTGTCACCAGACAGTAGCATTGTATTATTCATGCAATATGTATTTCCAGTGCATGTATAACCAATAATTTTCACACTTTAACTTTCAACTTTAGGCAAATTTTAATGCCTTCTCTAAATTATTTGTCTGGTTTCTTCGATAAGGACGCATTGACATGACCAGCGTCTGCTGGGAACAAGAAAAATCAGGATGTTGATGAGCGCAAAGTTCTCTTTATTGAAAAAAATTATGACACAAATTGACCGGGCACGTTCCAAAGTGATTATGAGCATGAGTCCTCTATGTGACTCTGATCATCGATGTAATTTGCCACGCAGTTAAATATTTATAAGGAATATGCTGGTAAAAGAAAAGCAAGTAAACGAGGGCTTGAGGTGTCAAAGTCCAAATGCTGCGTACTTTGCCCAGTTGATCAATTACTGGAGCAATATTTCGTCACCAACCAAGACCATGAATCTTTTTTATCCATGCTGCAACGTGGTTCGTGAGAGATTTGAAGTCTCATCATCAATCTTGGCAGTCGATGTCGATATTCCTGTCTTCCCAAAGGATTTTTCTAAATTGTGTGCTCTTGTGAACCCAACTTTCATCTATCTGGTCGTCTCAAGAGGTCCGGGACTCGAACTCGGCAGATAAAACCTAATCTAATAATAAAAATCCTCCTCTCTCTCAATTTATCATTTATTCATTTTAAACCGGTACATTTACATAGTGTTCTGCTGTGCAAGCGCAGTTAAGTGCTGTCATTTAGATTAAAGTGAGGAAAACTGAATATTTATTCGTGAGTTAGCCTTAGTTATTATTTTGTCATCTTCGGTGCGAGAAGTGGTGGCTGACATCGCCACAGTGAAAGCGTTCCACAGGAGTCTCTGGCAAATCCTTCTAAGCTTTCTCTCTACCCTTCTTTGGATCTGATTACTTATTTTTGCAACAATGCAGCTACCTTTCTTAGTGTCAGCCACATTTTTTGTGATATTCGCCTTCCCCACTTTGGTCTTGTTCCTGCTGGGGATACTTCACAAGCTATTTGGATGGAGGGACAAATATAAGGAACTCCTTCTCTTCATTTTTGAAAAGGGACGTCAACGCATTGAAAAAAATAATTTGCAACGTCGGCAGTCTCAACTTAATCTGGACATGGTGGACAATTACAATGAGGAGGAGGAGGAGGAGGAAGAGTATCAGTACAACGAGAGGGAGGGTCCGAGTCCGGATTTCGATTTCTCTGATGCCTTTGAACTGGTTACAGGAGGGATCCAGGCTATAATTCAGGACCAAGTTACTCACAGGTATGTCTTAAAAGCTAATTGGTCCTTGGGCCTAAGCTATCAACAAATACTAATATTCCAATACATTATGCACAGATTTGAGGCTGAAGAGTTGCAGTCCTGGAACCTACTTACGCGAACCAATCATGGCTATGAATTCATATCTGTCAAACTCACTCTAATTTGGGTACTTGGTTTTTACATCCGCTACCTCATTCTTCTTCCTCTTCGCCTGGTCATCCTACTCCTGGGGTCTGCGACTCTCATGTTTTTGACCGGACTTGTGGGACCAATTCCAGACAATTGGAAAGTGAAACCGATTGTCAATGACTTGGCATGTCGGCTTTCATTCCGAATCCTGAGCCGTGCCTTTTCTGCAATAATCACTTATCATGATGAGCAATTCAAGCCTTCGGGAAATGGGATTTGTGTCGCGAACCACACATCTCCAATAGACGTCGTGATTCTATCATGCAACTCTAGTTTTTCGTTAATTGGGCAAAGCCATGGAGGGTTTCTGGGTGTCATGCAAAGGGCTTTGGCAAGGGCGTCTTCTCATATCTGGTTCAATAGGTGAGTAGATGTGGACATTACCTTCTTCTAACAAATATAATAAAATAAACCTTTGTGTTTAGGTCGGAAATGAAGGACAGAAAGATTGTGGCCAGACGTTTAAAGCGACATGCTCAGGACCCTTCGAAGCCACCCATTTTAATTTTCCCAGAAGGGACTTGCATTAATAACTCTGCCGTAATGCAGTTCAAGAAAGGATCCTTTGAAGTTGACTCTGTTATCTATCCTGTGGCAATCAAGTATGATCCGCGGTTTGGAGATGCTTTCTGGAACTCATCGAAACATGGAATGCTCCATTATATGTACCGAATGTGAGTACCAGATAAATGGTGTCTTGTTGACTTGGTCATTATTGGTTCAAAATGTTGTAGGATGACTTCTTGGGCCATAGTGTGCGACGTGTGGTACCTTCCTCCAATGCACAAAAGGCCAGAGGAGTCCGCAGTAGACTTTGCGAACAGAGTCAAGGCTGAAATTGCTCACAAGGGTGGACTGGTAGATCTGGATTGGGATGGGGGCTTGAAGCGTGCCCCTGCAAAGAAAGAATGGAAGGAAAAGCAGCAGTTGGAAGTCGCAACAAAACTCATTTCTAATAATAACTCATTATCTCGAAAGAACAGCTCCTGCACCATTGTGTCCAGCTCAGAATATTCAGAAGACGAATTTTCCAGGATATCCACACCTCCTCCTGGAAGCCCTTGTTTTGAGGACAGAATTGTAGAAGACCCTAACGAACAAATGGAGGACGAAGAAGACGAGTACATCATGATGTCAAGCAGTCCCCGTTCTACACCTCTGGAAGTCAAAAAGGAAGAGTGAATTATCATTTAAGAGTTTTTCCTATATTCGTACAAATTCACGTTTACGCTATCTGTGTGCATTATTTTCTTATTGTTTTGTACTGAAAAAGCTGTGCACCAGAAGTTTGTCATTATCCGTTTAAGTTTAAGCCATGGTATGTGAAATTACTTAAGTTAACTGGAAGTTGGATGGAGATAATGGATTTTGGAGCATCATCGTGTTAATGAAACGTTGGGGCATTATGATATTTCGTTCTATAATATAATAATTAATCGTTGTGCAAGTTATGGCTTTGAAGGTTGGACATTTTGTACTGAACATGAGCATTTTGGTATAAAAGAAATAAAGATAACGAGAGCGAGAGTTTGAGTAATACTTCGGGTCAAGGTTCGTGTCTCAACTTTTATCATAGACCGATAATCTATCATCTACCAATGGATGTTCACTTTAAACCAGTCGCTGCTGGAATTACATCGACACTTACTTGGAAGAGTACCTGATTTCACGATAGCCATTAGGAAGGATGCTAAAAGAAATAGGTCATAAAAAAATTAAATTATCTTTACCTTAACCCGTCTAATAATGATGATTTGTCCCGTCATGTCACAGTTAAGTTCAGTCTCAGCACCATTACATAATTCTGTCTCAGCATGTTATACATACATACCCAAAAATATGTGATGTCCTAGCAAGTATCTTGAATACGTTGTGTCTTAAGAGACCCCATACTAACGAGTCACATTTTTCTCCAACATGCGTAATAATCGTTGACTGCTAGATACACGCATCCAATTTGAAAAAGGTTGAGCACTTTGAATTAAATTACGTTTTGTATAGGTGAGAAATAATGTCCCCTGAATAGTCCCCAATCTAATGACATAAAACGTGACAGAATTTGATGATAAATACAAAATTGGACACTCATTCGAAGAAGTGCTATTTTAAGACTGAGGCACGCAAGACAGGTTGAGGGCAAGATGCAATTTTTTATCACATCTTCTAGAAATGTCATTTATAAATAAAAAGGGCTACCAACCAAGTGTACAAACATGTGTCACATTAGCTAGTTATCTTATTTGTGGGTAAGTTTGTCTGCTTAATGTCATATTTTTTATTTAGGAGCCAATGCATTCAGTTTGTCTCACCTTCATCGCCACTTTACTGTGAAGAATGGTTTTCTAAATTAGACAACAATGGACGACGCTTTTAATGTTTTCGCTGCAAATGATATCCCTGCTTTTTGCGTGGTAATGTTTACACGAAGACATGAAGAGACTTAATAATAATAAACTGCATTTTCAAAGTTAACCTCGGCATTATTTATTTGCTTCTTCAACAATAGAAGATCCATACCTTGTGTTTGGGGGTGACGCTATGACTCTGCAAAAATTTAAATCATTGTACACTGTCCAAGACATTGTATAATCATAATAATAATTCTTCTCACTCATTCAGAGCTCATTTAATATTCATCTTAGATTTTAATTTTCAAAATATTAGAATCGAAGGTTCTTTATCATCCAAACGTGATTTTGTACTATTATTATGACAAGTATGGTTCATCCTTATCAATTATATTTACTAGGTAATGCTTCCTTCACATTGTTTAGCACTGAATTGATGGAGGGCATCTTTCATCAAGTCAATTCATCGCCAAAGACAAAAATTATAATGTCATCATCTTGTGTCCACATCCGTCAAAGTCATTTCATTATGAGAGCACAACTAAATGAATGGGGTTTGCCATAATATCGCTTACAAACAACCCATTCTGAATGAAACGGAAGAAGGGAAAAGTGAAAAAGAAGACAGATTAAAATCAAGAAGAAGCCACGCTGGGTTTTGGTTTGGATCCTTTATGATCATGCTTGTTTCATTATGTCGATGCAATTAATTTGTAATTATGACTAGTTGGTGGCGTGCTATAATTACTCGTCGCCCTCATCATCGTCATCATCACTTTATTTGTGTTTCAAGAAAAAAAGGGGCGAAGGTTTCCTTTCTTACAAACCACATTTTTTTAATTCAGTTTTCTTTTTATACTATTTTTATATTTGATGATGATGGTGGTGGTGAGAAGGGTTGCAATTGTGCAGAACGAAATGAAAAAGGGGCTCGTGGAATGATGGCAATGCCATTTTTAATTTACTTTAATCTTTTGCCTTTCTACACCCACGATATCAAATAAATGAAAAAGATGGATGAAGTAGGAATTTTGTAGAATGATAACATCACGTATATAATACAATCAAGCACCATTTCTGTACCATAGGAGAGGAGTACGTAGGCATAAGGATTCACTGCTAATGACAATATTGAATGGAAGCGGTGAGGAGACATGACATAAGATTTGGTTTAACGTTACAGTCCAACGGAAGAAGGGACAATCTTTGGAGAGATGACGAGTATAAATAGGACACACGTACAAAGTCTCGTCAATCTGTTCTGCTCTCAGCCCAACACAGACAAAGCAAAGTATAAGGGCTACCGGTCCTAAAAGAATTTCTTTCGGTCAAAAATTAGCTAGTCACTTCCAAACCCGCTGTAAACCGAATCCAAGAATGTGGAAACTCGTAAGTACAAGCAAACATGAAAAATCCGTTTTTAACATTTACTTTGCAAGGTGGTCGTTGTTGCGTTGGCGGCTTTAACATTGGCTGAACCTCCATCACAGTATGGAGCACCTTCTTCTGGCGGCGGTGGTGGTGGGGGTGGCTACCGTTCTGGAGGTGGTGGTGGTGGAGGCGGTGGTGGCCAACGCTCTGGAGGTGGAGGTGGTGGATATTCTGGAAGTAGTGGAGGGGGAGGGGGTGGCTTCAGTTCCGGAGGAGGAGGTGGAGGTGGCTTCGAGGCTGGTGGAGAGCAAGGAAATGAAGGAGCGTCTATTGTGGACGAAGGTATGAGACAAAGGTTATTGGAATGTAGCAGCACCTTTTTTAAAATGCCCCTTCCATTTGTAGCCCTCTTGCAAAGAGTAGCCCAACTCTTGGCTCAGCAAGGTGGAGGTGGAGGTGGAGGCGGTGGCTCTCGTCATGGTGGCGGTGGGGGAGGCCAAGGGGGATCCCAATCTTACGGTGCCCCAGCTCCACCCCAACCCCAACCCCAAAGCGGATATGGAGCACCATCAGGTAACTCATGATTGTTCTCCTGTCCTCGACAAGTATTTTATTGAAGTGGCTTTTACTAGGAGGTGGTGGTGGCTCATCTGGAGGTTACAATGCCCCACAGGGTGGCGGTGGTGGTGGAGGAGGAGGAGGAGGATACAATGCTCCACAAGCTCGTGGTGGTGGCGGTGGTGGTAATATTGAGCTGGGACAAATTATGGCCGCTCGATTAGTCGGAAGCTTCACTGAACAAGGTCAGGCCCAAGGAGGACAAAAAAGTAGTCAACAATACGGAGCTCCAGCCCCATCAGCACCTCAACCAGCCCGAGGTGGTTATTAGATAACTCTCTGGGGAAGCTGAGTTGTGACGTTTCAACTTACCCCATCCCACTAACTGTTGGTCTTCACCCTGTTAAAATCTAATCTATTTATATTTATTGTTCTCTTTGTGAATAAAAAAATGCAAGGATATGTCCTGTATTGAAAGTAATATGATTTCAAACGAACGTTTGCTAGTGGGTGTCGGTGATGTGTCCTGCGGTACAAACTGCCTTCCTCTAAATCGAACAATTTTGGGAGTGGTCAAATGAAGGTATCACACCAGATAAGCATTTACAACAATGGAAATTGTTCAACGCCGTAAAATGCCAGTCCGGGGACAACACCAACACTTTATAACTTGGTTTCACCGAATTTTCTTTGGTGCAAAACGTGAAGTCGACTTGCTTCACCATCAATAATTGATCAATCAATGAAAGATAGTGATTGAAAGGTAAAATTTAGAATACTGGTCTTTTGGTTGAGAGATACCCAGCCCTTTTATGTGTTTTCCTTTTAATAATAATTATGCATGACATGAAACTATAACCTTTCATTAATAGTGGTGTTTTTTATTGTTGCGAATAAACGGTCTTTTTTTGTAATTTTGCACACAGAAACGTGTTCTACCTTTCAAGTCGAGCAATTGCAGAAGTCCGTACATGGGTCAACCTCAACCATGCCCCTACTCCTTCATAACTCGTTATTAAAGCATTTTTACTGCGTTATTCATTATTGGCATGAAAAAGAGGCATCCATTTTTGAATGCCATCCCAAGTCAACCTTTCTTAATGTTAGTGTTGCAGTGATGCATAAAATATTTTAACACAGATTAAAAGACTTGACGCAGGTATTAGATGGTTCAATAGCCTGGATATATCGGATTGGTACCATCGGTTGCACCCTTAGTACATCTAGTTTTTTTGCGATGCAGAAATCTGGGTTGTTTGTTCTCGGAATAAAGGATGGCCTCAAAGTTGAAATGAAGATGCTGGAGCCTCGATTGATTGCTCGATGAATGAATAGAAATTGTTTTCGATTTAATAACTTAATTTGGCTAATTGCTTGGTTCATTGCCTTTATATATTGTGATCAATTTCTGAACAACGTTGCTGGAATTCAGCATGCCTGCTGCAAACTGCTGGGGGTGTTGTGAGACTTTGTTATTAGTAATTCTTGCCTTAAATGTAATTAGATGAATTTTTTACCAACTTAATTGAGACAACATGACGCACGCAGTTCAACTTTCATGTTGTGCAGCAAACTTGCAAAAACCCCTGCTGCCTGGGCACATTTGACAATCCAGTTCTTCAGATTGGATTTAACTTTTAAGAGAAAACCAGTTGACGTCCGGACTCGCAATTTGGGGCATCTCACAATTATAGGGAAAAGCTGGTACCATTTATTCGTCTCTGATTACTACTATGTTAATCGCTTTTGGATTAAATCAACACGTAAGTTCTGAAAACAAGAATTTGCAATAAAACTTTGATAACGGTAAGTTTACGATTCGATTATGCCATGCGCACCTTTGAATGTTTATTTCTTCAGGTTAAATAGGTATAAAAATTTAACAATCGAATGCCGACAAAAGGTTCAACCTTTTTGGTATTATCGGAGGTTTGTAGAAGTCAAGGGTGGCCGCACGTGGATGGCCTGAACCGGTGACCATATGCCTAAGCGATCGTGCAACTTTAACTGTCAATCATTCCCATTAAAATCCAATTGGTGAAAGAAGCCACTTTAACAAAATAGTCAAGATTAAAAGTCGTATTACTGGCATCATTCTCAATTTCTGGCCTCATGTGACTGACAACTCCAATTAAAATAGGACTTGGTTCATCTTCACCATCTTCATCACTAAACGCAACGAGTGGACCTCCCGAGTCCCCAAAGCCAGCTTCACCAAGATCACCTCCACCTCTTACGCAGATGCCTCGATCAAGCACGCCAGAGTATTTCGGAGGAAGTTCATTGCTGTCATCGTTGAGGGTATTGAACTTGAAATATTGTCGTTGTCGAATGGTGCACTCTTCATCTGTCAATAAGAGAAGGTCTGATGTCCTTTGTAATGTCCGGGGAAATGTGAGATTGTCCTCTTGTACTGTGAATGAACCCCACCCCGACAACAGTAATCGTTTCCCATGAATATTAAAATCTGTAATACATTTTTCAAATCATTTCGTCTTGAATAGTTGAAGACAACAGTGTTAGTCAGACCTGAGGCGGGTAGCTGAATAGGTTGTACCCCTTTGTTGAACTCAATTGGTTTTTTTAAATGTACAATGGCCAAGTCATTCATTATTTCCTTTGAGAAGTAATTAAAGTGCAATAATATTCTTTCAATGGAGTGCTCTTTGGTAAAAGTAACTTCATCATCAGTGCACATATCCAAGTCCCCAACGACCACTTTTAAATCTTCTACTCGGATGGTAGGATGAGGGTACCTGGCACTAAGAAAGATCTCAATTATGAAATGACACACCAATTTAACGATTTGGGGATTAATCCATTACTCACGAAGAGAGAAAACAATGCGCTGCGGTTAGAATTGTCTTCTCATCCAGTATTGTCCCACCGCATTGATGGAGGCTCATATTTCTAATTTCTCCGCAAAGAGTGGATTCATAATGTGTGACTGTTTGTATTGTGGCTTGCCAAGGGATCGAGTAGGCATCTGCGTCTTCTCCCCCTAATGAAATGTACGATATATGATTATTTTTAAACGTACATTTTCAGAAGAACAATGCCAGTGCCTGCAATTTTTAGGATGGGGTGAAATGGAATTTGACCATTTTCTTCGTCTGGTTGTGTACGACTGCTGCGAGAGACCCTGTTGGTCGGGTGAATGGTTAGATCAGACCAAGATGAATGATACAAAAATGGAAATGGAGGCCACGGGAAAAGCACAGGTTCGTAATGAAGATTGAAACGGTTGGTGTAGAAGTAGTTTGAAGGCCTTTGGCGTTCCGTAAGGTATGGTATCTCCGTCGTGAGAGTGAATGGGTCTGTTATTTGAGCTACGGTTCCATCCGAATGTTTGGATGTCTTGTTGTGCAGAAGGGTTTCTAATGAAGTCAATCTTATTTCGGAAACGATTTAAACTTTAAAATCGAGAAACTTACTCTTCTTGTTGATGGACTCTGACCACAGTTGCGTTAGTCTAATATTCCACTTGTAGCCAATGCTTGCCATTACGAATAGAACAGTGAGGTTTCTCTGATCAGCCTCTGACTGCACTAAAACTACAGGGCCATGCTTTTGCTAAGACTGATTGGATTGGATTGTGCTAATTGTAACTTACTGGAATATCCTGTCAGGTTGCCACATCTTGGATCTGGCGACCAATTTTTAAACCCTTTGAGAAACATCATGTCAGAGTCACAAATTGGATATTGAACCGAATCAGAATTGACCGGATTCGAGGGTACACTATCCAGCTTATAGTCCATAAAATCCAGTCTGCCAACATTGTATCACACATATTCAGGAGCCCAAGTTTGATATTTCATTTTACCTTATGCCAACCGTCTCAGCACTTAGTTGGAGGGTGAAGGTACAAATTAAATCTCCAGAAGACTCCTTAGGGTAGGACGGAGATCTGAAGTATGCCACTCCATGTACTTTACTAACGATCGTGTTACAGGAACCAGTTGTTGTTTTGTTGTCTGTGATTAATCACTTCTTGGTTCAAAGTTTAATGGGAAAAATATACTTACAGTCACAGCAAGCTTGCTCGTTAGTGCAGTATCCTACAATTTTTCCTCCCAAAAGCTGACAGGTGGTAACGCCATTTACACACTTTCCAGGACATTTTGTGTGTCCTGCGACGAACAGTACCTCCTTGAGTAGGAATACACCAAGATACAGTCGAGACAAGATCATGTCATAGTAATTCAATAGAAAACGCTACCACAGACTTTGTGAAGCCTTCATGGTTGGGCTCGGACGCCTGTCTGATGCAGTTGCAGATCCAGTGGTTCATGTACACGGTAACAATGAGCAATTTAATTACAGTACGTAATAAATGATACAAAGGCTGAACTCTCTAAATTGCCATTTTCATTTCAGTAGTACGGATTTTTGATTGGGTCCGTTATGCCATAGTCCAATGCCAATCCAATGCAGGATGATAATAGGTTAATTGAATTCTTGTCCCCACCACTTCCGCTGCTGACTCGCGTATTTCGTGCCAAATAGAGTAAAACAACGAACCAAGAGACAATGCCTGTTCTGACGGAGCATCCATCGGGCATTGTTAGCAGTTGTCATTGTTGGCAATGCAGGGAACAAAGTACAAATGAGGACAATGAATGACCATCAATCAAAACTACTAGGGCTAAGAAATTAAGATTCTTTATTCCAGTTCATTTCCAAGCTTAATGTCTAAAGAGGACAGCAGTTCACGCGAATATTGTTGAATGCAGTGTCATCACCTATGATAAATGTTAAACAAAGATTCAAACCATGTGCAAAATTGTTTTTTGTCAAATGTGTACCGCTCCACTGATTAGGTTCTACTTGAGTTTGCAATCCACATATCGCATGGTTGTGAGGACAGTAATGGACTTCTCTCCAAGAACCAAAGTCCAGTCCATCACCTTCTATGTTTTGATCAGGCCTGTGGCCACTGCACATAATTCTTAAATTGTTTGTAGCCGTGTCATCTCCAAAAATGCCTTGAGATGACTCTACTCTTAACTGAAATCCACTCATATGGCCCTCTCCGAATCCACATTGAAACAAACGTCCCCAGACACCGAACTCACCTTTAACAATACAACAATTTATAGAATGGCTGTCATCCGAGACATTCGATAAGAAAGAAAGATGTACGCTTACCCACAGTTGACGTCAGGTTCTGAGTAAACCGTGTAGGATTCCTTGGATCTCCACAGTAGAAGGTAATTGCATTGAGAGCCGTGTCATCTCCATCATTAAGGTAGGCCTCTGTCTTTAGTCGGAAGCCAATCACTTTGTCTCCAGTGAAAACACAATTCTGCCATTGCCCCCAGTCTCCCCAATTCGTGTGGTGGACGGACTCCAGAACTACGTCTTCTTTACTGAATGCAATGGCATTCACCATAATGCAAAAAAGAGCTATGAAAAACTTCATTGTGACTTTCGCTGGAGAAGAGCGTCATATCCACTAATTGTCCAGCTTTATATACTGTTTTAATGACGATATTCGCTATTAAAACAGTTGTCGACAACAGGATGTTTGAGAAATTATCACCAATTTGATATATTTTATTGCGGAAAATGCATTAGGTAGTAATTGGTCAATTTGTACTGATAACATCACTTGAGATCTGATTGAGTATTACAGCCAACGTCATCACATCAGATACATTATCGATATCGGCTTCCCAGAAATGGATTATGTAATTAATTTTTAACACTGGTTTTGAACAAAGTTTTGGAGAACATCAAGGAAAAAACAACACGACATGATGGTGTGGACATTGACACGGCGTAAATCATAACAAACTCCAAAGATCAAATCAAATAGTGAGTGGGTGAATTGGCTCGAGAGAACAATGGCGTAATGCGAGCACTTTGGTCCCGTTTGAGGCGATTAAAATGCTCCTTTTCTGCCGCCCCGTCTGGCTCTTCGCATCCATAAGAGGCACTTGTCACTTCTGTCAGAAAGATATAGTAAAACCGGTTGTCATTCCTCAGATTCAATTTGGTAAAGGAAATGTCGAATGCTTCATTTACCCTCTTCCGTGTAAATGGGAAGGGCCTGGACGGAATTAAAAATAGATGGAATTTTCACAAACTGACACGACACAGTTTGCCAGGACATTATCTCTTTAATTAATTTGGCCATGCTTGTATACTTTTCAAAATTTATGTGGCCATTATTCTTGATCCTGAAACACCATCAAAAAGTGTGTTGAGATTACAATGACTCAGGCTACCCAGAAGGGCAAAAGTAACTATAGACAACTCCTCACGTACTTGCTGGGGTACAAGGAGTTTAGATTGTAGACATCTCGTAGAAGTAAGGCAAAGTACGGCACTAAAATTTTATAAATATGGCTCTCGCCTTCTGGAATTGTCAACGAGTTCCAGACTGACGCCTGAAAGAAGTAAGAAATGTTTTATTAAAAGTTACACGGTCATCAGCGTCATCAAATCTTGCTTGTCCTCTGATAGGGTGACCTCGTACCTTGTACATCGTCCGGTACGCTGAGAAGTTGTTCTTGGGGTCCATTGCTGTTTGAAGCTCAATCAAGTCAGCACAGTTTACTTGTTTCCACTGTAATTTCAAAGGGTAAGCTTTTGCTAAATGAACGTCCAGTAGTGTTGACAAGTACCACAGAGAATGAGTGTGCTTACGGTTTTCTTTAGTCTTGTGACAGGTCTGCAGCTTAATCCCGCAAGGATTGCCATTAACGAGTTGAAATTGCGTATTTTAAGGCATTCCTTTCCAACCTGTAAACGATTCAATCTTTTTAGGGGTTTGCTCACGATGGTATTTTCTGTCCTGAGGATTTGAAAATACCTGAATCCAGTACTCAATAACCCGACATCTCAATTTCTTCTTTGACATCTGAGATATTTATTGACACGAATATCATTCGATTGGAGTGGGTGAGTAGGTAGAAATAGGAAATCCGCGTCAGACATAAAATATAAAAGTAGCGTCATTTTACCTTAATGCGATCCAAAATTCATTCCGAAAATGCCTACTAAAAACCAGAAGAATGGGATTTGAAAGGAAAGGAGGAAATAGTAAAGGATTTCTGCTGTATTGTACATTTCTCGTTTATGAGTATTTTTGATTCCTCCTTATTTATTACCTAACAATTTTGCTTTATACCCTCACCCTGCTACAAACCAAAATTGGATTCTTTTTCCTGCACCAGGAAACTAATTTGTGACGAATGTTCTTAGGTTTCTGGTGAAGCAGGGCTCATCCTAACTTTGCTGTTAATGAAGTAGTCATGTGTGGCTGCTGCAGGTAGGTAAACATCGCAATCTAAATGGTAAACCATCTAAAGTGCATTTACACACTACAGCAAAAAGGACAAACAGATGAACTCTGAGAAAGGAGGCAGCTCAACCCGTAATCCTAACGACCCAGCACCAGCAGGACCCTCATCACAATCTGGATCGGGATTAGAACTTACACCTAATCCAACAATAAACCGGAATTATGATTGGGACGCTCTTTATGACGACACCAATGACAGTTCTTCGGCGGACGAACCGAGGCCGTCTGTGCTATCTTACCTCTGGTCACAACTCAAAATTGGAATGGACTTGACGAAGATTACTCTCCCAACGTACATCCTAGAACGCCGATCTCTGTTGGAGATGTACGCTGACTTCTTTGCTCATCCGGACATGTTTGTGGCAATTGCAGATGTCAATACTCCACAAGAGAGAATTATTGCCGTGGCCAAGTACGCATGTACGATATCAGACATTATTTGCGCCCACAAATCTGCATCTCACCTCTCCTTTCATTCCTCTATTTTAGATGGTACCTGGCCTCATTTCACTGCAGCAGAAAGTCGGACGTGGCAAAGAAGCCGTACAATCCAATCCTTGGTGAAGTTTTCTTTTGTTGGTGGAAATCAGTTGGAAGACCAATTCCAAAGGCAGCGTCAGCAAAATCAGTAGTTAACAGCGAACCTGCCGCTGCCACTGAACCTCATCCTAGTCCGACGCCTGAACCTCCTCCTAATCCTGTCCCGAAGTTTAATACGGCAACCCTATCTGACGCCACAAAACCCTTCTTCAATGCTGAAGGATACTTTTTGTCCGAGTACTACAACGCTAAAAACACTCTCATGTTCTTTGGAGAACAAGTATCTCATCATCCCCCAATATCCGCGTTTTACGCTGAACATGTTGACAAGGGCATCTCAGTCAATGCTCACATTTGGACCAAGTCAAAATTCATGGGCCTGTCCGTGGGTGTCCACAACATTGGAGAAGCGACTCTGCGAGTAAAGACAACTGCAGGAACTACAGAAGAGTACATAATGGGGTTTCCCTCTGGCTATGCAAGGTCTGTGCTAAGCGTCCCCTGGGTAGAATTAGGAGGCGATGTGCAAATTACTTGCCCACAGACAGGATACAATTGTGCCATCGAGTTTTGCACCAAGACGATGCTGGGGAACGATAAAAATAGGGTAAGATAATTTTAACATAAAACCAACATCCACAGGCAGGAGCACAATTTGAGCAATATCATTACCCTCCCCTCTCTTGTCTCTAATTTTAGGTCATTACTAAAATATACAGACCCGGAGAGAAAAAGCCTTTTATGGTAATTGACGGATTGTGGAATGACGTCATGTCGTTGAAAGTACCCGAAGGGAGTAGAGCACCATTTCTTGACATAAAGAGTTTAAGAATACAGCCAAAGGAAACAAGACACGTCGTGGATCAGGAACTGTTTGAGTCTCGTCGCCTCTGGAAGGATGTCACGAAAGCATTAAAGTTATTTATATTTCATCAGATTGTTTACAGAAAAAACGAACTTTCCAATCCAATCTCTAACTAAATTGTGGTTAATTTCAGATTCAAAGAAGTAGATGCAGCATCAGCAGCTAAGAAAGTAGTCGAAGATCGACAACGTCTGGAGGCTAAGGATAGGGAAGCTAGCAATTCAGTATGGCGACCGAGATTGTTTGAAAAATCTGGAGACGGTTGGATTTTTACGCAGCCTTTGGACAAACGG
>JAQIWU010001150.1:0-18365 GCA_034696445.1 Isotomiella minor
GCTTTTTCCCAAACACATGCTCGAGCAAGCAGCTGATGTGGGTTTTGGCTATAAAAGATTCCAGAAGTTCTTGACTTGGAATTTAAATAATTACATAATAAAAGCAAGACGGTGATGCCCGTGCCCAAAGTGACGGTGGCAGTATCCTCAGCCGCCCAACGACTTTTGAAGGTGGCCATTGTTGGGGTGCCAAACGCCGGTAAAAGCACCCTCATCAACAACATCATGTCCAGAGTGGTATGGTCTTAAAATTAGATTGTCTGGTTGGCTATAAGGGAACCTCCACCATTGAATATACTTGTCTTCCAGATCTGTCCAGTGTCGAAGCGTGTTCATACGACCAGACTTAACCAACACATTTCCTACCTGGACAAGGATGCTCAGGTCGTGTTCGTCGACACGCCGGGATTGGTCAATATCAAAGAAATTAAAAAGTAAGGAAAACATGTCCCCCGTGATCATTTGTTGCTAACTTTCGGAATGCCATTATGTGTTTCAGATTCGATTTCCCAAAGGATTTTGTGTTTGGGCCTGAAACTTCAGTGAAAGAGGCGGACGTGGTGGCAGTGATCCACGATTTGTCCAATGCAGTTACAAGGGACAAGCTAGACCATAGGGTGAGGAGACTCATGGAAAAGTTTCCTGACAGAAATGCCGTTCTCATTTTGAACAAGGTCAGTCCTTTTCCTCGAATTGATGTGATAAGATGAATTCACATTGATACTGTTTTGCAACCTGTCTTTCTTAACGTGTTTTAGGTGGATACACTCAAACACAAAGGAACTCTCCTCGACACTGTGAGATATCTTACTTCAGGGGTTGTTGACGGGAAACCTGTCAATTTTAGGAAATCCCATGCCCAACGAGTTATGGAAGACAAGAAAAGAATGACGGTCAACAATGTTTTGGAACGGGCACGAAGACGAGCAGGATTGACATCTTTAGAGGGTGAAGGACGTGGAACTGAGGAAAATGGACAAAAGGAGCTAAGTCCTCAAGAAGATTACGATCTCAACATTGACCATGGTACAAAAAGGGTAATGATGGCATCGTTTTTAGAACACGAGATTAGAGAAGGTAACCCCTCTTACAAATTTCTTAGTATTTTCCTAAGTTCATTTCTGTCTGTCGTTCATCTAGGGCTTCACAAAGTGGGATGGCCAAAATTCAAGGACGTTTTCATGATCTCCGCACTACATGGTGATGGAGTAGACCTATTACGGGTATATTACCACTCAACTGATGTAATCCTATAATTCTGACTGTATTTGTTCACCAGGAGTATTTCGTGGTCAACGCTCGACCGTCCCCTTGGCTATTCCAGGAAGACTTTTTAACTGACGTTGACCCCAGAGAGTTTGCCATCCGTGTAATGAAATCCCTCCTGATGGAATACCTTCCCCAAGAAATGCCATTTAAAGTAACGCCAAAAATTGATTTTTGGGACGAAACGGATTCTGGGAAGTTGAAAATTGTAATTAGCCTAGTCTGCCCAAGAACTAGCTATTACTGGAGAGTCACTGGGCCCGAGGGAGCCACGCTTTCTCAGTTTCATAAGGACACCGAAGACATTCTTATGGACTTGCTCAGAGTTCCCATAGACCTGCAAATCCTCCCTGTCAACACTGACCCTAAGGCCGAGGAGAAGTCCAAGAAACATAGTAGCCAAGTATAAAAGTACCTCCTCTCTGTCATATAGGTTTTAGCAATCGACAGGCGGACATGAATAAAGGATTGTTCAAAAGTAAGACCTTTTGTTGTTGTGAAAAAAACAATTTTTTCCTGCATGCATGCAGTCACCTCGTCCTCGTAACAACTCGAGCCAACAAGTCTCTTTCCGCCCTCGATCACCTGTTTTGTGGTTCGATCCGACCCACTTCACTTCCTTTTAACTCCACTTTCAGATTTGATGTCGCAATAACAATCTTGTTCACTGAAGAACGTCAAAAATAAGTGACTGAATTTTCATTAAACGCGAACGGAAGGAGGATGGGGGTCACCTGCTCGTCCACACGTCAGGAATCTCGTATGCTGAAGGAACAAATAGAAAATTTGGGTATAAAACGACATCATCAATGAAGGGTGTTTTCTTAAAAAAAAGTCTTGTGTTGCTTTCTAAGGACCCAACGTGCGGAAGGTTTATGTTGGCTATGCCATTGACTACAGTGAAAATAAGTAAGATGGAGACGAGACATTTGGGACCCTCAGTTTATGATATTTATGCTTTTTTTGTGGTTGACAGGATGAAGGATTGGAAGGTCGCAGACAATTTCAGCATCACCGTTGCGAAGACTGGGAGCAAATTGGTCGCCTTTGCCAGCAAGTGTCCACACTATGGCGCCCCTCTGAGTAAGGGGATCATGTATAAAGGGGTGGTGAAGTGCCCATGGCACGGAGCAGCCTTTCATGTCAAAACAGGTACATAAATGATTGACTTCATCCTAACAAAAGGGATAGCACATGACGTGTAGAATCCACTCGTAGGGGAAATAGAGGACTACCCTGGTCTGGACTGCTTGTCCACCTTCCCCGTTGTAGAGAATGTTTTTGGGAGACTCACTGTGCATTTGGGTGAGCATCTTTCCTCGAGACTGGAAAAACCACTTCCTAACCTAAGTCATTGTGAGGACAACATGCAAGTTTTTGTTATCGTTGGTTCTGGTAAGACATTGGCTTCATCAAATAATCAATTCTTTCGTACATGAAAGCATTGTTGTCTTTGGTTAGGTGCTAGTGCGCTTGTGGCCGCGCAAACTCTTCGTGAAAGCGCATTCACTGGACGAATTGTCATGATCAGTGATGATACGGACCTACCTTACGACAGAACCAAACTCAGTAAGGTCCTTGGCCCTCCTTGGGAAGACGTTGCTATGAGATCAAAAGAGTGGTACACGGTATGTGACATACATACATATATGGCCATCATTGATGTGAATAAGCTACAGGCTACATAATTCAACCTTTACTTTTTTCACTTGTAGAAAGCTAAGGTTGAGATTATGCTCAACGCCAAGGTGGAAAGAATTGACATAGACTATCAAGAAACAACCGTAGATGGACTGGAAGAACCATTGAAATATGACAAAATATTGATAGCTTCAGGAATGAGGTTTGATGTCACTCAGTCAATTAGTTTGGGTTTCTGAATTTCAATTATTTGCATTTCAGGTCAAGGATTCCTGGCATAAAGGAAGGAGGGCCGGAGGGCATTGACCAAGGATTCAAGAACGTTTTGACACTTTACAATCACAAAGATTCATTGGCCATACGAGACCAAGCAGTGGGAAAAGTGGTACTCCTCTATGGAAGCAGCTTCATTGCGATGGAATTGATCCAACCGTTGTGTGCAATAGCAAAGCAGGTGATTATCCTCTATCGGGCCAAGCGACCGTATCAATATGCTCTTGGCGAAGTAGTAGGCACCATCGTTCAACGACGATTGAAGCACAAGTATGGTGACAAGTTGAAGATAATTGCGGGTGATTCGATCAAGAAATTAATTGGAAACAATCAGGAGGTTACAGAACTGCTAACAACTAAAAAGAGGACAATTCCTTGTGGGCTGGTGATATTTGCTTTGGGAGGTGTTGCAAACACTGACTTCATTCCGTTTCGCCCTTCAGTAATGAGGAGCGAAGATCCAACCAACGCGGTAGGAATAGCCACAGATAGGTTCGTCGTGGTTAATGAGGTAATGTGAAAGGGTCGTTGTGCTATATTTGTGTTAAGTGCGTATACCTAATCGCTGCCTTTTTAAAGTTTATGGAGACTCCAATGGAGAACCATTATGCTTGCGGGGATGTGGCACGGTTTCCTTTACGTGACGCAGTGCAACCCACCGTACACTGCGGTCATTGGGGAATGGCTCAAAAGACGGGTCGGGTCGCCGGATTGTCAATGGTGGGAAAAATGGAGACCATTTTTAATACAATCCCGTTCTTCTGGACCACTGTGTCAGGAATGAATCTTCGTTACGTTGGTACGTTACGTCCTATAATATTTACTTGGAAAGCCATAGTCTCACTTTGAATTTCACGTTGTGCCTAGGATATGGCGAAAATATGGACAACGTTGTAATTTATGGTGACCCCTTCGCCCTAAAGTTTTGTGTCCTGTATAAGCGGGCTTGGAAAGTGTTGTCGGCTTGCACGCTGAACTGCGACCCACTAGCCACTCAACTTTCGTTTTATCTCTATGAAGATAGGCAAGAACCAGGAGAAGTGCCGGCCCCGGTTTTAAAAGTCTTCAAAACCCCACCACTGATTGGTTAGTGACTTTGATTTATAATAATAATAATTTAGTCGTTAAACTTTTTTTCTACTTCTTTTATAGGTGACACGATAATCGGCATGAAGCATTACGACGAGAATCTTCTAACGGAGTTTGACCTGTACAATCAACATTCTCTATTCGTTTGGCTACCAAGAAAGATACGAACTTTCAAACTTGCTCGACATGCAGACGTTGAGTACATGAGCAAGAAGGTCTTCACGGCGAGTGAGAAGAGTTACCGTTTCCCTCAGTCTTGGGAAAGCTTCCGAAAACAAGGCGAAATGGGTCTGTAAAAGAAATCAAAAGTCGAACAGACTTACTAATGTACTCAAACAGTGTACAATTTGGGAACAAGCAGTATTAATTAGCGGTTGTAGTTACATAATAATAGAACTTATCTCATAACACAACGATATGTAAACACGTATAATTTCACGAATTAATGGAACTTAAAAATAAAACCATACGATATTACCTCTTGACAAATTTCCTTGTCTCACCTTACCCCTTTTTAGGGCTGTAGGATAAACTCCATGGGTTAGCTTAGTTGGCTTTAGGGCTTTAGGTACAAGTAGTGATTTTTAGCATTTGTGTACGTAATTATGTTTTCGTTGCTACTCTACATTGGGATAAGTGCTTATGTGGATGAAACGTTGGTTTGACACACAATGATGTAGGATGCAGAGTGGATAATTCCATTTTGCTCGCATTTCAATGTAAAGTGAGGTGAGATTTGGGAATCCAAGTTGTTCTTTTTGCATTGTACTTAAGTTTCAATACTTGATTTTTGAGTTAAAATGTTCTAAAGCAAAAGGTTCTTTCTCCTCGAATTTCATTTCCTCTTTCTTCAACCGCTCAAGCTGATCGCAGATGAAGAAATCGATAAAACAGAAAACAATCAGGAGGACATCAACATTCTTCTCTTGCTTCCATTTAGCTTTAAAATATTGGCATTGTGAACAGAGAAGTTTCTTTGTCTCCTCAAACAGACCCATGTGTTCAGTGATTGTAGAGCACAATACACCATATCACGCATTGAGTCAGTTCCAATGAAGGATCTTCCGGTAGGTGACAAATACCGGTGCTTTGTAATAGCAGAAATTGGGCAGAACCACCAGGGCGACATCCACATCGCCAAAGAACTTATCGTCAAAGCAAAGGTTTGCATGATTTGCATGCATTGTGGCTTTGAGTTGACGCCTTCATTTTTATATTGCAGAAATGTGGAGCGGATTGTGTCAAGTTTCAGAAGTCAAGTCTAACTGACAAGTTCACGAGTGGAGCATTACAGAGCCAATATGAAAACCCCAATTCTTTCGGGACCACATATGGGGCACACAAAGCCCACTTGGAGTTGTCAGAAGATAACTATAGGGAACTTCAATTGTTTAGCCAGAACCAGGGACTGCTCTTCTCGGCATCTGCAATGGACAAAGTACAGGGGGAAAGTTGAGACAAGCATGTCACTGTTCAGACTGTTTCTTTCTTATCGTTCAGGAATCGGCAGACTTTCTCCTGTCTCTGAGAGTGCCTTTCATTAAAATTGGCTCAGGGGACACGAACAACCTTCCCTTGGTCGAACACATTGCCAAAAGTCACGTGCCAATTATTCTTTCCACTGGTTTGCTCAAAACTCCAACTTGAAACAAGGCCATTTTTTTCATTGTGGCATTTTTTGTGGTTTTTGTAGGGATGCAGGAATTAGAGACGGTGAAGTCTTCTGTGGATCTGGTACTGAAACATCATCGTGATTTGGTACTTCTTCATTGCGTGTCTGCTTATCCCACCCCGTACGAAGATGTCAACTTGGCAATGATTCCCTTTTACAAGCAACTGTTCCCCTTCGTTCCTGTGGGCTACTCTGGACACGAGCTTGGCATATTCACTTCTGTAGCTGCTGTAGCATTAGGAGCAAAAGTAAAGTAAATGGGGCGGTGTGAGACTAATTGTAAGATTTCTCTACAAACAATTTACCCATCTCGCTTAGGTTATCGAGCGTCATTTCACTTTGGATAAGTCTTGGAAAGGGACAGACCATGCGTGTTCACTCGACCCTGAGGAATTCAGGTCGATGGTGCAGGCCATCCGGCAGGTAGAAGTGGCAATTGGAAGTCCAGTCAAGGTACAATAATATTTCAAACCCGAACGTCAAATGAAGGGATCATATAAGTGTGGAACAATCACAGAAAATACAAGAGTCGGAGCTACCTTGCCTTGAGAAACTGGGTAAGTCAATAGTGTCCAAACGACGGCTAGAATGTGGAACTGTCCTACAAGCAAGTGACCTGGAAATTAAGGTGTCACGCCCAAGAGGAATTGAACCTCAAAGGTTTTATGCAATTATAGGAAAAGTGCTGAATACAAGTCTGGATGCCGATGTACCATTGTTGATAGACCATCTAATTCCCTAATCAATATCTAGAGTTCATTTATAACACTCATGTGAGCTATTTAAGTGTAAAAATGTATTTATCTCTTTTGGTAACGTTTTTGCGTTTCAAATACTGTGGCAATTGAAGTTTAAGATTAAGACGTTTAAGTGTAAGAAGATCTACGTGGCAGTTCCTTGTGTTTGGCCATTTATGAGTTCATCACATAGGGCTCGTAGTTGTAAATTTTCCTTGGCCTTCTGCTCTGCATCATTTGCTAAAGTCGACAATTTCATTTCTATCAGCCGATTTTGGGCACGTAATCTGGTGTTCTCGGCGTCCACATCTTTTAGTTTTTGCTCATAATCCTGATACATTCTGTTACAAAAAAATAATACATAGTAAGAACCTTCTCAAAGGAACAAAAATTGATTTCTCTTTTTTTGCGGACTTACTGTTCCACCTTCTCTTGGGCCGTTTGTTTGTACATTTCCAACTTTTTTTCTCTATTCTCAATCCTTTGATTAAGTTCTTGATCTCTTTTCACCATCGCGGCTTCATTATCTTTCAGATTCATGATAATCGATTTCGACCTTTCATATTTCCTACACATAGAAAGAGCAACAGATTTAGTGACCATCACATCATAAATTAGAGGAAGGGGACCAAAAGTCAATTCTTACTTGTGCAGGTCTGAAAAGGCACTTTCTACATTATTCAAGTCCTCCAGTGCTTGATCTCGGTCTTTGATAAAGGAACCCTTCTCTTCATTCGACATCTCCAACTTTTGTTTCAACTCATCCATTTTCTCTGCGTAAATGGCCAGCGTTTTCTCATACTCGGATATAATCCTCCTGCAATACAAAAAAAATGACCATCAGTCCATCAAATCAATACATTTTTAGTTAGTGACCAAGTCATTTATAAGAAGGACACTCTATAATTGACCTACTCGTAGCCACCTTCCATTGAGCCCCTCGTCCTCTCTTTTACAACCTGTCGTCGTCGTCGTCACTCCCAAAGTATAAAAATATAGTCCCACGTATCACCAACCAACCACCCTAAGTCAAAATCCTCCCAACGACAGTTGGACTCGTCGGTCTTACAAAAAATAAAGTGTCCGTAAATTAAGGAAAAGTAAAGTTTTAATGGGTCAGGTCAATATCTTCTGTCAGACAGTATGACAGCACAGCTGAATTCAAACTTTTAAATTAAATTGTAAAAATGGGATTAGAGGAGTTTTTTTTAAACCACAAACACCACCACCACTTTTGCCAGAAGGTTTTTCACTTGTGTCTGTTGCACCATCAATTTGCACTACTTTGCCAACTGACGAAGAATCTTCTATGGGAGAAATTGTAGACAAAAGCAAAGTGGGTGAAGTCAACTTTTTTCTGTTGCTGAGCTGAGTCAAATAATAAAATATGCAAGAGGTATGTGTGGATGTTTTTGTTGTATTGTTAAAATACTTCCTTCCCGCCTGCCTACTTTACGTTGAGAAGAAGAAGACAGAAGACCTACTTTCATTTTTCTGTGTCTCTGCTTCATTTCGTACTTGTGGTATGGTGGTGGGGGACAAAGCAAATTACTTTCATGTTTCATACTCACCCATGATGAAGAAGAAGATGCTGGGGTCTTTTGGCAACTTCTTCTGGGAGAAGAGGGACAGGTCGCCGTGGTGACAAAAGCGATCCCTTCGCCTTATTGTTGTGACGACATGGCAGCCAGAGAAGGACAAAGAGGGTGGCAATGATGATTGTAATTATTGAAAGACAAAGAGTCAAGGGAAACACGTGATCCCTCTCATCATCACTGTCCATTCCACCGAATGATGCAAATAAGGGCTATGGCGATAGTCCAAGGGTTTTGACACTATTACTCACGAGCATGATGATTAAGAGGAACAGAGAGAACAATTCATTGGGAATTGTACAATTCAGTTCGGTTTTCTATGTAAAAATGACTCTTCTGGGATAAAAATACGAATACCAGTGAGTGCATTCTGATTTGCATAATGGAAGATTAGGATGACCTATGCATGCCATGCACTCTTCCATAATAAGCCATAAAGCGCCTTATGATTGTTGCTTCTTTAGGAACAAATGTAAAATTTGATGTAACAAAATTCCATGATTTTAAGAATGTGCTTCTGCATTCAAGACTTAAATCATGCATCATACTCGGTTTTATAAGTTGCATTGGTGCAACAATACTTTGGCTAAAGAAAAAGATTAAATTGTGGCGAAAGTCCCTTGTTCAATACCCCCTACTTTTATGTGGCCCGTTAAATATTTTCCTTAATAGATACTTTGAACAATATTGTGCAATAGATCTGTATAGACATGAAATATTACAACTACAATCATTTTGCAGAGGCACGCGTCGCGACGCTCTTTGACTCACAATCAGATTGAATGAGCCAGAAGATTTACTGCCTATGTCCCCACTACAAATTACTAAAAGTTATTTACCCTTCCTCATTTACTATTTCTTGCCTGGTATTATTTTACTTAAGAAATTGGCTTTTGATCAACTTACTTTAACTTGTGCTCCTTCTCGTATTGTTCTGCCGTTTGGAAAGAGTTGCCCTGACTTTTTCGCGTTGGTGCTGGTATTGGAATCAGCACTGCTGAACTCTTTGACATTGCTTTTACTTGGTCAACGTTTTGATTGATGTCGATATTGTTTTCAGCAATTGACGGCATTTCTAGGTCCCGAACGTTGAATTGCGCTTCCATAGCCTCGAATTCGTCTAGAGATATGGATTGCACTAGTTTTGGTCGGGGTCGTGGGCTTGGACTTGGACGACTGAGGCGAGGTCGTGGCAATGGTGGGGTGGGATTATTGGAGTCCTCACTTGTGTCAACCTGCTTGCTTTTATTTCTTTCACTCCAAAGTCTTGGTCTGGATTTGGTTAACGCACTTTCAACTGGAGTAGAAGTTTCTTCTTGGATCAAATTCTTTCTTTCCAAGCGTGTCTCACTTTTCCCCAAGACAATGCTTGTTTCTAAATTGTTTGGTGTCGTCGATTTTGGAGATGTCTCATGGGTAGGAAGGGAGACTTGCCTTTTCTGGTCGCTTTCCAATGTATTTTCACCTGCTGCATTTGCATCACTAGTTGATGTTGATGCTAATGGCTCTGATGAATTTTTCCTGACTGGCTCTGCTGGCACACGGCTGTTGCTATTATCACCAAGGTCCGTCTCTTGCTCACGATCAATTTGATTCTTATCATCATCACTGTTGGCAATTTGAATAACGGAGATAAATTTGCGTTTTACACCTTCATCCACACCAGCCGCGGCACGAAAACACGTCTTCTGCAATTCCTCTTCAGTTCCATTTTCAACTACATTCAAATTGTTGGACAGCATGGCATGTTCATGGCACTGGGCCTCACTTTCTGCCTTCTCTTCGAAATGTTGCTGTAGGTTGTCCTTATCAAATGAATTTTCACTAAGTATTATAGCAGTAAAGGGAGCGGAACCACATGGCTTATCGCTTATGATAGCCGCTTGGCGTAGTTCTTGTTCTTGGCAAGGAGAGTGGCTCCTCCTTGCCTTGGCGTCGGTTGCGTGAGCATGACGATGATGATAAAATGAATGACGATGGTTTGTATCTGTAGAAAAAATTAGAACAGGAATGTCTTCTTCCAAAGGGGGAATTGCTGAAGGATGGTTGAGGCCTGCCACAAATTCTGAACTGGACATATTGGTCGTCTCAGCCTCATTGCAAGTGACGACGCTGTTACAAGCATCCACCATAATAGATGCAGGAGTCGTATTACAATCACCCTCGGGGACCAAAGGACTGTTACAAACGCTTGGATCATTGCTACTGGTTAACGTTGATGCGCAATAGGGGAAATCTACATCGGTTTTTTGGACAATTTTTGCCGGTACGTCATCAGGCTCAGCCTTCATAGTCTCATTGTCAGCCAAGGGCACTGTGTCATTAGGTTGAAGATGAATTGTCTTCTTGGGTGCATCATTATGGTCGTCACGGTTATCATTACACTGATAATGTGTAAGAATATCTGGTTCGTCTCTTATTTCGTACCCAGTTTCAGTCGCATCATTCTCTTGGACTTTACCGCAGATGTTTGCTAATTTTTCAAAAGCAGCAGCAGTGTCTCCAGTTTTTCCACTGGCGGAAATGTCAAGACGAAAATGTGCTGCAGGGTTTTCTTTAATGCCTTGCATCTGGGTTGGACAAGGAAGTTGGCGAGAGGGTGACAAAACACCGGGATGAGCAGGAGGAACTGGTTCATCATTTGCATTCCTTAGGGATGTTGGAAATGTTCCATCCACTTTCAGATTTGAAGAAAGAGAAAGTGACGAGGATGACAGTCCATCTTTGTCAAATAGAGTGTGATCTAAGGAAACGGCCTGAAACAAATGCAAATTTACGAGGACTATAGATAAATTAGAGAAGAAGTATTTTGTGTAGAAAGAAATTACAGATGGGGCAGGTTGATACGTTGCAGTCCTTTCTTTCCTCCTACCCACCACATTCCTAGGGTTTCCTCCTCCCTCCAGCGATCTGCTGGACAAAGGCACTGATGACCCCTCCTCCTGTTGTGATGGTGGAGGATGGAAATCCGTTTGGGAGGGCGAATTTCCTGGACAGAACAGCGTTGTAATCATTATCAATCTTGAATGCATATTGAAACCCCTTTCGAACAATAACACTTACCCATGCTTGTCCGTCTCCTTTCTCCAAACTGCTGAAATAAAGGGTCAGTCGTCAGTCTTTAGACAATAATTTTTCTGCATTTTATTTATTACAACTTGTGTACATGAGAAAAGCTGCGCAGCACAATTACAATGCGTATGAAATTTTGAGACAAACACCAGAACAAATCTTTGAGTTCGACAGATTATTGAATTTTGCATTCACTACTGCATATACAACGTAGAGTATCGAATTTATAACCATCCACCCAAACTAAAAGCAGAACCAGCAAACTGAAAAATGCATGTGCCAAATTCAGCGACGACGCTTCCCTTCTATACATAGGATAGGATTGTGTTGTTGGAGTTTAGCGTCCTGACCCTGAACTGGTTGTTCCGATTTTTGGCAACTTTCACTTTGCTCATTACACTTTTTTGACTCAAGCGTTGTACTTCCTTAATGTACAACGAATTACAACACAACCATTGGTTGTGTACGTAATTAGAGTTAAACATATCCAAGTCACTGTTGTTTTTGGACTGTGCAGATTATACTCCATGTAATATGATAATCAATTAAAAAGCAGCAGATACATCAACTTTTCATTCCTCAATGAAGCATCTTACCCCATGTGCAATTAAGCTATGTTCGCTTACCTATTGCTAATGCATGTTTTCTTCATTTTATTGTTGTTACCATTGTATTCAAAGTATCAGAATTGTATGCATCGTTTGACATGAGAACATGAAAGGGAAAAGTGTTTCCCTATAAATGATTGATACGACTGTATCCAAACTTTATATTCCATCTTTCTAAGCAATGTAATATTTGATGAAATTGAGACAAATGTATTTAGACCGACAAATGTGTTTAGATCTTTATGCCTTTATAATATCTATCTTACACAACCAATCTTCACCTCGTCTTCTTCGAAGCCTTTTCATTCTAAACGTTCAAATCAAACTATATGCATGTATTAACTACGGCATCATTTTTGCAATTCTACTCCAGGACTTTAACTTTAGAAATGAGATGCTTGGGTTTTTGCATTTTGTACTTTTATCCTGCCTCTCTCTCAAGGCCCAAAGAAGCAATGTTGAAATTTCTACGAATTGCGAAATAAACAAATCTGATGGTAATGTGCTCACTAATTACCATTCCGATTTGAATCTGCTGTCCATCACAGTGTCTCTGCCAAACACTATAGAGTATCTCTTTCTTCAACTGAGGTTTCTCATTAAAAAATGTGTGTTTTACAACAACTGCGTGCAAAAGATTCTCCAAAAGGTTCTCACTCTGCCCCACAACAGGAACCACGACCACACAGGACGAAAGAGAATGTCTCATCAATTTGTGGAGGTTTGCATTGGAAGCATAGACAGGCCTAAGGCTGGAATGGAAATGGAACACAAACGACATGACTTTTTAAAGTGTCAAATGTCCGTAAAAGCACAACGTCCTTACATCGTTCCTTTCTGTTGATCCTTTTGAGTTGGATGTTGTTATTCAAAGTTTGGCTTTAAAAGACCAAAGACCATGATATTTTTTTTCGCAGTATGCTTTTTTCTATTCTAACTAAACCATAAAAACCTCCACGTCAACGAACTGACATGTGCCATGGTAGTTTATGAAGCAGTCATGTTTTTAGGTTGTAAAAAAGGTCCCTTTGACCCAAGCAAGTTCGTTCGCGTTCGATTTTTGTTGTGTGGGTCCTCTGTTGTTGGTCGTCTGTCGTCGTAATGAAATGAAGCAAGCATAAGTAATGGAAGGCAAGACAATTAAATCCGCGCATAATAAAGCAAAATAAAATGACTGTCAAATGGCATAATATAACTAACGACTCAAGTAGTAAAGGAGTCGTAAAAATCAGAGCAGTCGAACGAACAAATGACAAAAATGGCAATTGTGCTTTTGATTTGAACAACATCCATAGCCATAGCCACACACATAAAATAATCTCTTAGCTCCTCCAGTAGTGTTCAGCAGGGGAGAGAAGACGCAGGAGGAAGAAAAGAAACCATCATCATAAGAAAGAGCCAACAAGTCTCTCCTCTCGGAGTTTGCACAGAAGAAGAAAAAGTCTCACTTCATTTCGCATTTCGCAACGTCGTGTGTCGTGTGTGACTCAATCTGTCTTCCTCCTTTCTGATCTGTCAATCACTCCGTTACATCAACGTCGGACACAAGTGGGCTCATCATCACTCGCTAATCAATTTACTCATCTTGACACACAGGTAAGAGGTTTATCGAGTATGGTTTTGAAGGCGTCTCATGTTTGAATGCCTTGGCAGGAGGGACGTTCGGAGTCATGTTCGTGTCGACCTACTGGAAACGGTTTCGTGGGGGTGGATTGGAGGAGGACCCGATAAAGACGGAAGGAAGTCCCTCGGTCGTCCCGACAAGCTGTCGTAGGTGCAACGTGGAGTACATCCAGGCTAAGGACGAGAGTGATGCCCGAAGAGGCTGGTATCGTCACTTGGTTCACCGGGTCCACCAGATTCAGATCCGGTCGGCTGTGAACAACTACACGTCTCCGCTCTGGACCGAGGGTCATCGCTCCCTCGTCTTTTGGAACTTGGAGGAGTACACGAGTGAGATTCTGACGGATGAGGAGCATGGGGTTCTGCCCTACTTTAACAAGTTTGGTCCGATTCATGACGCTTACTTCAAGTGGTCCGTGCTGTCCAAGAGCTTGGTTCAGGGGGCAGGGGGGAGCATTGGTCGTGGGGGTGCTGGGAGCAGCTGTCGGGAGTATTATGGTGGGGCCGTGGGTGGTTCACGTGATGATGGTGGTGCTACTACTTCTTCTTCACGTGACTTCCGCATTTCGGCATTCATCCTGCTCATGGGCTCAGCGTAAGTCATTTTGAATGGAAAGTTCATTGAATCATAATCATACATAATGGAGTAATTGAGAAAAGCTATTGTCATTTAGTGAGATGACGGACGCAGTTATCAAGTATCTGGATGAGTACAATGCTGCAACTGACGAGGATGATCTCATCAAGAGTGGCATCTCTGAGTACAGCCGAGTGGCTGACTTGCACACGAAAACATGTAAGGGTATAAAAATCATATTTTTGGGGGACTTATTGAGCTGACTTTGATTGTTGGTCTTGTACATAGTCCACCGCATAGTTGGCGACGCTCCTGAGGACCTTCAGTACTACCCGTTTGCCGGACTTGGGGATGCTTACTGTGTCTGTTGACTTCCCGACCTCTTCATCAAGGAATCGACTGAAAATTTCGTTTGAAAATTAGTTTTCATTGGAGACTCTCCAATTCTCTCTCGACATCCGTCCTTCTCTCTAATCGAATTGATGAACCCAATATGGTTTAATGTGACAATCAACCTATTACAATTAGCTACATCCCTTTCTCTCTCTTCATCTATGTATTGCCAATGTGAGTTCAAATAATCAATCTTAATCGGTTTTATAATTTTATATAATCGTCGTTCCTCTGATGAAGCGTGAATCAATGCATATGTGTGCACCCTTCTGCTGAAAAACATGTATTATACATAATTGTCGGAATTTTTATTTTTAGAAAAATCAATTAGATTACAGATGAGTATTGCAATCGAAATTATTAATGCAAACTAAGTAGTTAGAAAATTGGTGCTTAGGAGAGGTCTCTTCTTCTTAAACGTGTATAATCGAATAGATATATGTGCTCATTCTAATACCATTTGTTAAAAAGCTAAAAAAAACTACCAATTAAGTAATTAGACCCTAGAAATCAATGAACTACTCAAGAATACGTATACGTTTATGAAAGGTGATAAGTGCAACTGTCAAACGCTTGTTACCTTCCAGAACCATTTAACACATCATAAATTCGACCCTTAATTGCAATAACGTGAAATAAAATCTTGTACAAAAATAGGCGTTGCTGCATGACTATGTTTCCTTTAATCTGCATCCAGTGATACAATACATGGCAAATTAGCACATCTTTTTCTTTGCAGACGCATGAATGACGGCATTTGTTGACACAATCATGAGTTGAGAGGAGGATATAAAATCAAGTACGATGTGCGATGATGAATACAGTTGATATTGCGAAACTGTTTTCCAATTTAAGAATTAAAGGATTGTTTTCATTGAAGGATGTGGCACCAACAACACGTCTGATTGGAGGAAAGTTGGGGCATGGCCCATTGAGGGCAATACATGGTGACAGCATTGAGCAAATAAAAGTTTGGCCACGGTGAAATAAATTCAATAAAGAAAGACATTTAAGCCTTGTTATTAGACAAATGAATGGAACAGAAGGATACTCATACTTAATGCAGTATGTATCTCAATGCCATGGCATTTTGAATGTGAAATAAGAAAACCTTTGGTACACTTTTGGGCATGACCGAATGGAAAATTCAGAAACTTTAAAAAATCTAAAGTACCTCCAAGAATTTTTTTAATCCAGCAAGGGTGTATAGAAGGACTCCTGCATTCAATCAATTATTAGGCTCAAGACCTTCATTTAGATTGAAATCAAAGGTCTGTTTGCTACAATATGTCGCAACATGCCCCGACTGAGACAACCAATTGAATTGGTAAAACTGAGCAGTAAAATGCTTTCTACAGCCTGTATGCCTATGCAATCTGCATGACGATGTACTGCACCACGATCCCAGCCAATTAATTGCAATTATAAAAAAAAATTGAGTAAACAAAATCCTGCGTCACAAAGAAAAACTCGGGAGTGTAAAAGAATCATGGGATGAATTGAATCAGGATTCAGGGTTGAGGATGAGGATGAAAAACCTGTCTGCTCTCTCCTCACATATATTGCCTTTCGCCTTGCCTGCGGAACGGAGGCCATTCAAACCATGGTTTTTGGTTTGTTTGTTGTTGTTTTGATCCACGTTTGGTGGTTGCAAAAAATACTACAGTGGAATGGGCCAACAACGTGTGCCGTGTGCCCACCACCACAAATAATTTCAGGACGCATGCAAAAGGAAAAGTATGATCTTGACAATGGGAAAAGTGGATTACGTTTAAATCTTTTATTTTCTTCATTCAGGCTACATCACATCATTCACATCCAGGTGCCATGATTCACAACGTGATAAACAAAAGTCGTTATTGATAGAATGTTGACATATGAATCCCATGTTTTAGAGAGGAAAATTGTGCATGACATGGTCATGAGTGCCAACGTTTTTACTGCCACCATACTTCCAGAACACCTTTATTTCCCCATCATCGTAGAATTTATTTCCAAACATATCAATTTGTCCGTCATTGATTTACTCCCAGTTTCTAGGAAGATCATCTCAACATATCTGAGGTGGACATGCCATGCATGCTGCTGCGCTAGGGGTTATCAGGGAGTTGAACTCTCGTCTTTCTTGATGGAGAGGCAAATTCCTCCCACTCACCTCACAACATTTGATAGTGAATACATATCCCAGGATGGATGGACGTCGTTGTCCCCCATAAAATTATTTACCGACCCCCAGAGTACAAGATCAACCCACTCCGATTCTGGTTCTGCCAAGCTATTTCTCAATGATTGTTCAAGCAACATGCATCAGATCAGGATTGTAAAGTAAAGTGGTCGTTTGGCATGGAGGGGTAGTATTTTTTTTATGGTGTTGTTTGCTCACAAAATGGAAATTGAGTCAAGAGTTCGTTATCGGATGAATGAATGCAATGAATGTAATGTGCCAAAAAAAGTACCTGACTTTCCTCTAAGATTTAAAACTCTTATGCAACTTCTGCAAAGCAAACAAAGAATTAGAATCGACATCACTTTCACCAAGTGCAGAAGAAAGTAGCTTTCATATCGAGTCTCACCGTGCCCCATTTCCCTTCTTTTCCGCATATTGGCTCATCCATGATTTCTCCAATGCAAAAATAGACCTTAAAAGGTGGGACTCATTGATGAATGAGGGGTTGAATGGGTACACTTTGAGGCTAGAGAACAAAAACAAAGCAAAACAATAACAAGGGAATGAATCAAGTACAAAAAGGACAGGAATGTGATGGAAAGAGCCAGCAACAACATTCAGAGCAGTTTAAAAGCACGTGACTATAAATTCCAAGTCCAATTCATTGAGCAGATCAGCATCATCAGAAGAAGAAATCCTCTCTGATCGTATTATTTATAGCAAAAGCACCACCAAACCAAAGGGAGTGTCGCACACACAAAACTAGTGCGTATAATAAATTACTAAGAGGCTCATCAATTAATCTCACCACCTCCAACATAATGAGGCACTGGGAATCTATGGAGGAAGTGGACGAAGGTAGGTGGAGTCGTCGCAATATGTGAACCTTCCCTAAAAGAAGAAGAAGAACTATAGAACATGAAGAAAGCAAGGCAAGGTAGTACGATTAAGTAAAGGGTTAAAAACGCTATATGGACTTGAGCAATTCCACTACTATTCCACTCCACCACGTTACGTTGTTGTTGTTCCACTTATCCTTGTTTTCAAAGAATTCGCAACGTGAGTTTGGATCGCGTGGTTGTGCGAATAGTATGGAGCCCCTCACAACGTTGGAAAGCATCTCGAAACCACACACAAAGGATAGCTTTTTCATCATCCTCTCCTCTCCTTCCACCATTGGCAGGTTGGAAAAAAGAGGTAATGTTGTTGTTTTCACAGAAAGCTCCTCATTCCCTTGCATGCATGTGGCGTGATGAGAGATACAGAACAGAAGCCCACTCAAGCTCAAAAATCCATCATCATCATCATTTAACCATTTAACTTAACGTGTGAGACTCTATAATAATAATTATCCCAAATCATCATCATCGCAAGATACACACACAGAAGAAGAACACACTAGAGATATGTTCTTAATTGTGTTGGATATAGAGGATTGCAAAGGCGGTCCTCCTGCACTCTGTTGTTTTGTGTGATGCAATGTGTGGTGTGGAAGATAAGCCAACATAGATACATTCTCCTCAACACGATGTAAAGTAAACTCTTCTGGCATGATTCACATTTGGACAAGAGGTACATGTGCATAACATTCTCAAGCTATAGTGCAAAGAGCAAATAAGCAAGTGGCTTCACAGAGAAGTGGCTCCAGTTTG
>JAQIWU010001151.1:0-18356 GCA_034696445.1 Isotomiella minor
TTACTTCTAGTAGTATTAATTAGTTTTTGTTCGAAGCGATAGATTATTATCTCGTAATAATGTGACAGATTGATATTCTTTGACATTTCTCTCTTGTTCGCTTTACGTTATCTAGAATTGCTGCAAAGCCTGGGAAAATTTCAGATGTGTGTAGGTATACAATTAAGCATTTGGCGTGGAGAAATCATTATTCGGACCTGGAAGATGTTGATGTTTTGCTTACAATGCTGATACTACTGTAGCATATATATAATTGTGTTCAGTCCCCTACAATTGACAGTGTGACACAGAGAACTGATGATAATACAGATCGAATAGTCCTTCCCATCAGTTCAGCTTGTGTCGTATAAAAGCGATTTCAAGAATGCCGTTGGTGAAAAGGAAAGGTTTACGAGGGCACGCAGGCACTACAGATTAGAGTCGTAACAATAATACTACGACATCATTAAAATTTAGAGATCTGTGACATTGGAAATGTATCACTCAAGTTGGTGCTTTAATACTGCATTATAGATAAGGTACAATAATATTTTGCATTTTACCTTCTAGCGTATAAAGCGTAATAATTGCATGTAGAGATAGTTGTTGTACTTAAAAGGATAAGTCATATTGAGAGAAAGTTGTGCTCTCAAGAAACTATACATGTAAAGTCTTACAAGAATAATAGCATGGTGTGGTCTTTTTCATGTAGTGAATAGCTAAAATGTTATACTTATAACTGGTCACCTTATCCACCACACCACACAAAAGAGAGTTCTTGAATGGAATTGTGAAGAAGAGTAAAATTCCAATTTATTAACAACCTTTGTGATGTTTCAAAGCCTACAGGCATATAGTTCTAGTGTTCCAAAGGTTATGATAGTACTAATTATTCTAAGTACCGACATAAAGTAAATAACATGTAGTTTTAGTAGAAGTAGGTATTCTTCATTCAATAAGAACACCCTACCTTAATACACACAGCCTACATAAAAACTCACAATGCGCAGATATGTGGTAAATGATATAATAATGATTGATGAATGAGTGATAGAAGAAGAAAATCTCGTCAACGTTGAGCAATAAGCATTAATTAGGTTTACATAGAGCATCTAGCCGTATGTTTAACAACAATCATAAAATTGTTATTCATGCCAGATACATATTTTAATTGAAGTGCATTTACATTCATATTCTGTAAGTAGTACGTATGTGCTGAATAGACTTTATTCTTGGGAGAAAGGACGCGGATTCATATGCGTGTGTGGTCATACAGAAGAAAAACGATTGTGAATTTCATTATACTGCCAGTTCATCGTATATCGTAATTGTTCCTTAAGTTTTTAGATGGATTTGTCTCTATAACCTCTTGCAAACTATTGCTGTGTCGTTCAAAAAGAAGAAATACACATTATTGGGAATTGTGTAATTAGTGCGTATAGAGAAAATTATGGCTAAAAAACTACTATTGTTTGTTGGTGATGTATCTAAGCACGAGCGTAGATATCATTGTAATTGTAGATGAATGCTATGCTGTTCTGAAAAATTGCCACGAATGTCCGCTATTCAAAAGAAAGTTCTTTCATCCCAGATATTGTCATAAATTTGCTTTAGATAGACTTATTATTGTACAACAGAAATTGTGGAAATAATAAGCGACTTCAATCAATCATTCAAGAGGTGGAAAAGTTTTTGCCTTATTTTCATTCTTCTTGGTCCCCCGCATAAAACTTTTGCCCTTCATGATCCGATCGATCCGAAAAGAGTATTACCTAATGTCTAATTTCAAAATCGAATCGTTGGAAGGAATGGGTTACCGTGGTAAAACATGCTAAAAGTTTAGATTGACTCACTCTGCCCCATCACAGTGACAGGGCTTTAAAAATCAATAATGCTTGTTGCTGCCGAAGTTTTGTGCTGTTTTATTTTTCACTGAATTGAACATTATGTACAGTCATTTTGTCATGTAATGCCATGCAATATTTTTTGTCATTTGGCAATGAATTATTGATGCATCACACAAACACAGTGATTATGAGTCAACGCAGAAACACAAGCAGTATCAAAATTAAAATGGTTCTTATCATTTCAATTCAATGCCACAACTCGCGTTACTCACCCACTCACTCAGGCATTTTGCAAACCTTTGAAAATTAAGGGTACAGTCACACATTTTTGCATGTGATGAAAATAGAATGAAAGTCCCTAGACCAAGCCAAGCTCATTGAAGACTCAAAATGTATAGCTGGGGTAAGATGAGACAATCGATCAAACGTACGTTAAAAACATACTCGTCGCATTGTGCCCCCATATCTCAGGCTAAGGCCATAATAACAAGATGAATTCTCTCAGTGGAGAAAACTACAACAAAACAAATCGCCCATAGTCAAAGCGAAACAAAGGAATGAATGACGATGTAAAGTGAAAGTTGTAAAACTTTTTGTGTGACTCACTTGTTTGTAATCAACATCAACCCACTCACAAAAGCGACTCTTCTGGCCACACGGTCGGTCGGTTTTTGTTGCCTCATCTCCACTCACACTTCACAACTCTCTCAGCTGCAGAAGGCTAAACAAAAAAATTCCTTGAGTTTTGACACCTTTCACTTGTTGTTCTCTCTCACCTTTTCAGTCAAAGGATCAAAGTTTTTGGAGAAAGCAAACTTTTTTAAAACATTGACGGTAGGACCCGTGGTCATTCATCATCATGGCACTCAAAGCCTTGGTTGGACAAAGTAAGTTCTTTCTAATCGATTATGCCAATTGCACAATCTTATATCCATGTCGTCGTCACATTAGAAATAATGGAGGAGGTCATTCGAGGGTCTGGAGGTCAAGCCAAAACGAAGAAGCCAGGTGGAGGGGTGGAGTGGAGGGTGTTGGTTGTGGACAACCTCGCCATGAGGATGGTGTCCTCTTGCTGCAAAATGCATGAAATATCCGCAGAAGGGATCACGATTGTGGAAGACGTGAATAAACGAAGGGAGCCTCTGCCCACGTTGGACGGTGTGTATTTGATTACTCCTAATCAGAAGTCAGTGAACAGCCTCATGGGGGACTTTGACAACCAGAGTCGACCCATGTACAGAAACATCCACGTCTTTTTCACAGAAGGTATCAAAATAACCCCAATTCTTAGGTCCTCATGTTGATATCTCTTGTGATTTTGTAGTGTGTCCGGAAGAATTGTTCAACGAATTGTGCAAGTCTCCTGCGGGTAAAAGGATAAAGACGCTGAAGGAGATTAACATTGCGTTTCTCCCGTATGAGAGCCAGGTGCGAATATTGAGTCTCAATTTGTCCGATTTTTCTATTGTTCCTTAACTCTAGGTATTCTCCCTGGACTGTGCCGAAGCATTCCATTTATACTTTAACCCTTCAGTAACACCAGCACGTCAAGCTTGTATGGAGAGAATGGCGGAACAAATTGCAACTCTTTGCTCTACATTGGGGGAGTACCCAACAGTCAGATATAGGTAAGGCATGGCATAAGGCATTGACTTTGCATACCTACTTGTATTTCACAAACTATGAACTTTACACAGGGCCGATTTTGATCGCAATATGGAACTTGCCCAACTAATTCAACAAAAGTTGGATGCATACAAGGCGGATGAGCCAACGATGGGGGAGGGTCCCGAGAAAGCAAGATCTCAGCTTATTATTTTGGAGCGAGGCTTCGACTGTGTGTCCCCTCTTCTTCATGAACTTACGTTTCAAGCCATGGCATATGACCTCCTGAACATTGAGAACGACGTCTACAAGTAACAGATCCACCCACAACAATGACTTATTGTCACATAAAAATATGTATAATGAAAACAGGTACGAAGCATCTGCAGGTGCCCCTGAGAAAGAGGTCCTGCTCGATGAAAATGATGAATTGTGGGTGGAGTTACGTCATCAACATATTGCCGTAGTAACACAGTAAGGATCCGAAGTCCCTTAATTGGGGACGCGCAGATTATAGCTTCATTTCATTTCAGGAGCGTAACAAAAAATTTGAAGAAGTTCACCGACTCGAAAAGAGTTCCAGGCGACAAGGCTTCCATGAAGGACTTGTCTCAAATGATAAAAAAGATGCCACAATACCAAAAAGAGCTAAGCAAGTACTCCACCCACCTGCACCTTGCCGAAGATTGCATGAAGGGGTACCAAAATCGTGTGGACATGCTCTGTCGAGTGGAACAGGTAGACTTTTTTCTTTTGTCTGTGACGAACCTAAACGTTAACAAATAATATAGGATTTGGCAATGGGAACGAATGCAGAAGGAGAGAAGATTAAAGACCACATGCGAAATATTGTCCCAATTTTGCTGGACAACAACTCGGCTGGGATCTCTGCTTTTGAGAAGCTGAGAATCATTCTCCTTTACATTCTCTCCAAGAATGGATTGTCGGATGAAAATCTGAACAAATTGTGCCAGCACGCCAATATTGATGCAGACCTACGTTGTATTATTACCAATTTGGCTCACTTGGGGGTCAATGTTTCTACAGATAGCGTAAGACCGGCATGTCCGTTGTCATGGAAAAATGATGCGTACTTATTCTTTTTTTCAGGGAAATAAACGTAAAACCTACCAGATTCCTCGTAAGGAAAGAATAACTGAGCACACCTACCAAATGTCCCGCTGGACGCCTGTAGTGAAAGACATTATGGAGGACGCCGTTGATGATAAGCTGGATCAGAAGCATTTCCCGAGCTGGGCAGGTCGTGCTGCGGCTTCTTCTTATAGAGGACCTGCCACCAGGTAGTGCCTAGTGGTTACTCAACTTGTGTTCGAGAGTAGCAAGTTTTAAAACCGATTTGTACTTTTTACAGCGCACGATATGGACAATGGCATAGGGAAAAGGCACAGCAAAATGTAAGAAACCTTCCCCGCCTGATTGTATTTATTGTTGGAGGCGTCACTTTCTCCGAATTGAGATCAGCATACGAGGTTACCAATGCGTCCAAGAGCTGGGAAGTCATAGTCGGTATGGTTTCAATTCCTTATCCCATAACTTGAATCATAATGAGATATCTTACAGGGTCGACCCACATCTTGACCCCTGACGGCTTTCTTCGCGGTTTGAAGAATCTCAGCAATACATAACGCCTTTACACACCACATTTCCGCTATTACATCCCCTGACTGCTGCTGGCCCAAGATGCCATTTTATGTCTTTGATTTTTAAAAGCTTTAACTCTAGCCCGAAAGTCTATCAAGTTTACTATCTATGAATGCAATTAATTTATTATGAAAATTATAAAGACCTCATAAACTTAAATAGCGTTCTACTCTTTCTTTATTGCAACACAAGATTACTACATTTAGTCGATACATAGTTGGGGCATTGGTTTTTTATGATTCTTACAACAATGTCCACAGTCGCTGCCCGAAAGCAATCAACTTCATAATTAATTATACTGATTATTACACTTGTACTCCGTTATTACATTTACATTATACTGCATTATATAAGTGACTACATCATACCAATCAGGCTATGTTGTGATATCTGCTGTTGCCTGCCTATGAGAAGAAAGTTTAAGAAAGTACTTCTCGTACCTGTGCTTGTAAGTACCACATCATACCTTTGCACTTGTTTAAAATATAACAAAACAAACATGAGAAACAGTCGTAACCAAGAAAAGAAATCATGCCATAACAACATCTTTGACCAAAATGACAAACTCTAAACTACATTTTTTGGTAATTAATTAAATACATGTAAAAAATTGTCACATTTGCATAGTCTTTAATCAAATCAGGAGGTCGACATCCACATAAATAGTTCAAATTGGACGACCGGAATGGACTTTTTTAAAGTCACTTAATGATGACAAATGGTGACTTGGTAACTTCGCACAATTTAAAGCATTTTCATGTACGATAGATACTTACTTAAAGGGATTATTAGGGTCTCCAGAAGAATTGGCTTTTGTGTTGTTGACGAAAGTCTGATCCCATTGCTGCTGCTGCCGTGGTGGCTGATTATTTGACACGCTCGAATTGTAAGAAGGAGGAGGCTCGAAGTTGGACACTGCTTGAGAAGCCCATTGTTGTGCTGCAGCAGCGACAGGGTCTCTTGAAATGTTGACTGTCGAAAATGGATTTTTTATCGACTCGGCTTGTTGTGGCTGGTATGCAGTTGTGGATCCTGTCATGGTTGATCCTCCTGGACCTGGTTCCATGGTTTGAGCGTTTCTTGCCATTTCTTCTCTTGAGGCTCTTTAAAATAAAATGTAAGGTTACTACGGAAACGATTGCAAGTAAAAGTAAAAAAAATAAACACAACTCCAATTTATAAAACTGAGGTCAAATGTACTGTGCAACTGTCGAAGAAAACCAGCGATAATAAAAGCAAGACTTCAATTAAAGGTTACGAGGTAAAAGCAACTGAATCAGGCATCACTATTTGTGTCAAAATGGAACTACGAAAGGAAACTAATAAGTGCTCTGTCCCCATATTTCGGGGTCATCTACAAGACTTTGATTTTGTTGAGGCGGAATGTTTTTCTCAATATCAGGAGCACCACGTCCTCCCAGAGACGCTGCAGCTGCCATCATGACATCTCTTGGTGCTCTGTTATATAAAAACCAACCATTTGGGGAAAAGAACTCACACCACATACAAGTTAAATTATTATTGTACAAGAAGGAACTTCTGAATTAGAAATATTAGATCCCAGTAGCATCTATTGTACCAAACATTCGTTTGAAAATTTGGAGTTTACTTACTTTTTACCCAGAGCAATCATGGCATATACAACTCCAGCTCCTACCACCGCTCCTCCTCCAAGAAAAGAATAGAATCCAAAGCAGAATATAATTGTTGGTAATGGAGCACTGCAAGGGCCAATTCAACAATTAAGTCAATTCCATTAATGTTATTTGTCAAGAAAGAACACAACTTACAGTACATACACGGCTGCCTTTACAAATAAAGGCCTTTCCTCAATCTTCCTGGCAAAAATTTGAACATTGTCAACAAATGCACAGCAGAATGGAGCTTCAATGGTCACTACCACGAATCCGACCAACCTAGATCACAAGGAAATGCAGATAAAGACATCTGGCTTGTCAAATGCACCAATAATTATGATTCCTTCTTACATCTGCCAAATGGAAAAGAGTATACACGTCGGGGAGAACACATTGAAGAGAACGCTGAATGCCCCCAAGAAAACGCATACTGTAAAAAAGAATATACATTTTTAGCCTTATCATCATGACCTCAACGATCTACTTACATCCTCCAGCAAATGTTCCGAGTGCTCTTATTCCATACTTGACGTACCATGGACCCTGGTCCTCTTCCTTGAATTCACCCCCATTCCCATACCCCTGCGGTTCTGCTCCACCTCCGAACCCTTGCATTATTGATGTTTTGAATACAGATTTTTCCTGAAAATAAAACAATATTCGAATGATCATAAAAATGAAAACATTAAATGAATAATCACGATGACAAAACCTAAACAAGGTTCATTTGCCAACCGCTCAGTCAAAATCATTCAAAAGTCACTATCATTAGTGTTATCTTTTTATGATGGTTCGACATAATCCATCTCTGAAGTTGACTTTACCCTAATTGTAAAATGATCACACGTCAAATGTACTTTTGTCCAAAGAAATTCTCATTTTAGTCCCAAAAAAGTCCAAGCAAAGGACAGGACGTCTTTCTCAGCAATTGACAATTGAGTGATCCTTACATAGTAATTGCGAATGAATCAACAAACACGACTCACGTGATATCACATGCACGTCAAAATGACAATACGGTCACGTTAACGCCCACGTCCGATCTGTCAACCGACCAGAATGTCAAATCTCAAGGGACGACTTCTTTCAAAAAGTCCCTTCGTAAAAAAAACGGACGCCGATGATTGTCTTCTTCCTTTATTTCCCTTAAGTTTTCTGAGCGTAGTTAGTTCCTTTATCAGACTGGACGATGAGACTGTGGGTGAATGGCTGCCTCTTGTTTACGTTCCCATACTTCAATTTAATTTAAAGATGACTCAATCAATCTGTGAAGCATACAAAAAATTCAATCTGTTTAAACTAGAAGCCAACAAATAAATGTATTTGCACAGTTATGTTATAATATGAACGGTTCATGATATTAATGACAAGCAAACCAAACCACTTGTGCTCCACAAATGACGTGTGGACTCGTGTCCCTTAAAACAACTTAACTTGGGAGGGAGTGTACTTACCAAAATGCTCCTGTAATAATGAGTGACACCTTCACAATGACTGACGACGAATGGTTAAAGTGCAGAGGGTTATCAATCAATCAAGTAATAGTGGGAATGATGATGATAACTTCACAACTGACTGACTGTGCACAGACAGATGATGTTACGTATTGTTCAACAAACCCTGCCTCAACCACCACCACCAATCGTTCAAGCACAACAGATCTCAAATGCAATGCGATAGGCTTTTTTAGTGGCGGAGCAATCCTTTCTCCTTTTTGCAATGTTGAACTCGTCCAACCTGCTTTTGCTCTGTTGGCACAGGCACCACCACTCACACTCACACCACGGCAATACCCCAGCAGATGTAATACTTTTAAATTGATAAAAAAAAAGAATCCAGCCTTTTCAATGGTGGTGGTAGCAGAGTGTCAGTAGTGTCCCTAATCTTTATTGCCAGTCTGCACAATCTGGAATTAGTCCCAGGGGCCAGTCTCGTTATATTTATAGCACTTGCATTGAGTGTTCTTCTAGGTCAGGTGGTCCCCTTCAATTGTCATATATTTCCTTAAACCCTGTATAGTGAAGTCCATGTCCTCCAGCCTCAGGGCAGCAAGACTGGGCTCATCATCATCAGACTCCAAGGGAAGTCGAACAAGACTGCAGGATGGCCAGTGGTCACGAGGGCACTCCGCAACAACAACAACAGCTTGCAGATAATAATGGATATCCTGGTCATCACCACTACTACCCCTCTCCCCCTGCCCCCGTCCCCCTTGCTTCGGAGGCCCTGGAGCAGGTGGAGCAACAGCAGCAGCAGTATCAGTATCAGCAACAACAACAGCAGCAACAACAGTATCAAAACAACGACGTGCTATTAGATCCTCATCGACACGAGTATCATCAAGAGTATCATCAGTCAGTGGCAGCAGAGGAGCCGGAAATTAGGGTTGGAGGGGATGGAGAAGAGGTATATGGGGACAACAGCTTCCTCCGTCCTGTCCCAGCGTCGAATCCTAACAACATGGTGCAACAGATGAGCATCCCCCCAGCAGCTTTTCCTTCTTCTCAAGGGACTGGGCAGGGGACCCACTACGGAGGAGGAGGTGGAGTAGGTGGTGATGGTGGGTATGAACCTCCATTAATCACTCAAACCCCCTTGTCAGTCTTGACGTCGACCATGCCGTCTGCTCCGGATGGAAGTAACGCGTACGACTCAACAAATTCATCCACGTCGCAACTGCTCCAACAGCACTCTGTTCCACCTCAACAAAGGCCGAGTGTGGACTATGACCTTGGTAGTGTGGATTCGACCTCCTTCCCTCCTCACGTCCCCGACAACCGGAGTGTGGACGAAGAGGATGAAAGTAAAAGTCATCATCATCATCGTTCGAAGAGGAAAGGACAAGGACAAGGAGGAAGTAATGAGTATGACAATGAAGACACACGGTCAATCCGCAGTCATCGTGGAGGACCACGGAGGAAGGACCATCGAGAAAGTGAGAGAGACAGAGACAGAAGTAGAAGAGAGTGGGAGCACTCCAAGTATGCATAATATTCTATTCATTTCGATTCGGCTTTTGTATCTTCGTTTAAACTATTCTCTAATTTAGGACGGATAGACGAAGATACCAAGACTTCGACGATTTCGACGATCGGCCAAGGTCACGAGGGTCATTTAATGATGACGAAGAGTACTACTCCAGACACCGAAGGCCTCGTGGTGAAGGGGAAAGCGACTATTACCGACGGAGAGGGCCTCCTAGTGAATTCGGTTATTCTTATAGGCCCCATCCTGGCCCGCCTACCTATAACAATAACTACGGATACGGATATCCTGGTCCTATGGGGATGCCAGTTCAGCCATTTCAACCTTACGCCCCCCAACCAATGAACTTCAGCCTGAACGCCAGCGGAGCTTCGCAGCCCACACAATCATTATCCGAATTTTTAAATAATCTGAAGTATCAGAACCCACTATTGTATAGTGACTGGTATCAGAGATTTTTAGCATATAAGGCCAATCCTGGACAGTTTCCATTCCCCACTCTTCCGGGTATGCCTAATACCTTTTCAAATGCTGCAAGTGTAGGGCCCTCTCGCCCTCCCTCACAATTAGGTAATTCGTGTAATCTTACTGGGAACAAACTGATTTGAATTCTAATTTGCCTTTCCTTTCTTTCAGGTCAAGCTTCAATGCCTTCGGAAGATTCGCGTTTGCAAGATTCTACATTCAAATCGCTCAGTGAAACGAACGAAGTAGTATCATCAGTGCCCAGTAGAAATACGCCTTTACTCTTTCCCTCTCCACATTCCTTTGGTATGCTTTTGATTTTATTTATTACAAACTGAAAAGACATTGCTAACTAGATTGATTCATTTCAGTCTGTTTGTCTTCCCTGGGACTTGTATTTCAAAAGGCCACGACTGGCTCGACTATGCTTGTATCCACAACCAGAGAGTTATTGAAAGGTCTTCCAGAACAAAAGGAATTACTGTCTTTCCCTGGACCACTTATAAAGTATGGACATTCAAATAAAGAGATCCATTATAAGGTTTCTTAAGTGCATCCTTACTTTTTATCTTAGGGACGTGACGCATAAGAACACTATAATTCAGTTTTGTCAAGACAAGATTAAAGGATTGAACAGGTTGGAGTTGCAACCTGATGATGAAAATTTGATATTAATATGGGAGCTCCTGATTCTCCTTCTACGACAAAATGGGGTATGTGTCATATATGTCTGACGTCTGATTTCATTCTCTAAAGTAATGTAGTGTGCACTGAGAAATAACCGATATTTTGATTCATTTGCAGTCTGCAATTGGAAGTGACATAGCGGAGCTTCTTTTAAAGACAAAAGCAAGTGAAGACGTAGAGTCTGATGAAAGCGAATCAGAGACAAGTGATCAGGAAAATGAAAATGTGAGGAAGGACGAAAGCGTTGTTACACCACGAGCAGGAATTGATCAACAAAAATGTGAAGACATATTTTGCCAGAAACTTTTATATGGACACAGGAAGGAAGCATTGGGTATGCGTATTGACACTATCTTCATTCCTTTTGTGTCACTACATAGCATTTTAAATAAGTTGCACTTTTGATAATGAACAGAATACGCTATGAATAACAATCTTTGGGGCCATGCACTCTTTTTTGGATCCAAGATGGATGAAAAGCTATATGGAGCAGTTCTAGCTCGTTTCGCAAATGACACCATGCCATTCAACAGTCCTTTGCAAACATTGTACCACTTTTTGTGTGGTAAACAACCACCATCTGTTTCGGTTAGAATTCAATTGTAATTCTAAGAGTTATCGAGTATGTAATGTAATATTGATCACCCCTATACAGAGCTGCAGTGAGGAGGAATTCGGAGATTGGAAACCTCACCTCGCGATGTTACTTTCAAATATGGGAAGCAGGCCGGCGTTTGAAGCAAACACCATCAGAGCCTTAGGAGCAAGTTTAGGTTCGTTGACTGACCAATTCACTTGTACAGGTTTTGCTAACGAAATTATATTTATAGCAAAGAGAAAACTGAAGTTTGCGGCTCAATTCTGTTATCTCATGGGCGAGTCAGAGTTTTCAGAAGATTCGGAAATAGGCGACCTCTTAGGAATTAACTCGTCCAGAACTAACATATTGGAAGCGACGCAGATGACAGAAATCTATGAATTTGCTCGTACCCTGGCGAATCCCGAATTTTCACTAGGAACGTCCTTCATTGAGAGTAAATTTAGGTATATGCGAGAACTATTAAGCTGTGGTCTAGTTCAAGAAGCGAACACCTATTGTGAACAACTGACGAAGTCATTGAAGAAGAACAGAATTCATTCGGAAGAACGAAAGGTGGCTGGTGAGATACTTTTGATAGCTGAAAGGATAGTTCGCTGTGATGATTCTTTGGGTGCTGCTGGCGAACCTTCGTGGATTTCTGAATTGAGAAATATCGCAAACGAAATTGAAAGTGAAACTGGCTCCAGAAGATTAAGTTCGGCATCAACCTCAGATCGTATTGACGATGCAACATCCGCATCAGCGCCAAATACAGTGCCGTGCACCCCAAGTGAAAATGAGAGAAACCTCATAGAAGACATGGGAAAGTTGCAGTTGGCTCCAGCGTATCCGTCAGTAGGAACCAGAAATTCTTTCGACGGTGGTGCCCCCAATCAACTGCATCAGTGGAACATACAACAACCAAACCCCCAACCACCTTCTATGACGATTCCCAATTTTGTGCCAGATCAACCCCCCGCCTACAAGCCTCCGGAATTATCTAATTTCAAGCCTTTTACCCCTTTCGACAGTGGACACAGTAAGTTTCATGCAAATACAACAGCTGCGAACTTTCTCAAACATGTTTTCTATTTTTCACTGCAGTGAATAACAACTATCTTCAGCAGTCGAATAACATCGGTTTGGGGCCGCAAAGTATCGGAAGCGAGTCATTTCCAAATCCTGCTCTATCTGCTGCGGCATCAAAGGTAAACTTAGTGTAACTTTAAGTCCATATAGGTCGGATTAAGGATATTCAAATGAAACATGGTAGTAGTCTGGTCGCTGTCTAGCATACAGCTAATTGTGGTATAATCATTCTGACGTTGGAGGCCGTCCAAAAGCCTGTGACGTATTATGTGATATTTTCTCTTTCATAGAAAAAAGTGGTTCGATTTGAAGACCAAGCAATAACTCCAAGTGATACTTTTCACATGCCTAAAGTGAGACTTTCTGAAAAACTCTCTTCAAAAAGTTTTTATGAGCCCCTTTCTACATCTTCTAAACGAGTTTCTAATACGTCCGACTATGTGAATAAGTTGCAGTCCAAGAGTAACCTAACTCACAGCATGAGTACTGACGAACTGCCTTTGATGAGAGTTAAACATAATCACATAAACAAACTTTCTGCACATTCTCCTTCTTCAGACAGTCCCGTCTCTGCTCCTCCCCCTGCAATACAGTTCAAGTCAACTTTTCCAATAGATCAACCTATTTTCAACCATCATCCTCATCAACGTAGTTCTCATAAATTGCCAAGCGTTGTACAAAGCTATCCTGTTGACGAACGTTGTTGTCACCCTAATGAGCCTTGTGAGGACCATGATTATCTTTATGATGATGATATTGATGACGATGATTACGAAAACGATGACGAGCAGTATCTTCCAAATGATACAACAGAGTCTAGTCATGTACTTGAGAAGGTATCATTCCATCCACATCCTGCCACATCATGTTATGCTGTAGAAGTTGACGAACTTCTTTTCATTTTAATTTTGTGGATGCCTCAGCTTCATTTTGGTTTACTTATGTCCTATGGTTCTTGTGTAGAGAATAACCAATTTTTCTTAATGATTTTAAGTTGCATATTCTTCAGTTGCTGTATACTTGTTGACTACCATCATTACTACACGTTAGACTAATTATGACTCATTTTATTTTTTGTTTTAGCCGGAGCACCAACACCAACACCCTTCATTCCAACAACCACAAACACAAGATCAGCAAAGACCTCAGCCTCCTAGCAAGGATAAGGCAAAGAAAAAGGAAGCGCCTAAAACTTCACCAAAGGGTGGAGGGCTTTTTAGTGGAATATTTAGCAAAATACTAAAAACAAAGAATCAAATGCACCTCCCAGACGACAAGGACCCTGCCATTATTTGGGATCCATCAACAGGGACATGGAAGAATATGAAGGGAGATGAGGATGAGGACTCCGCTCCCAAAGGGCCTCCCCCAAGGGACTCTGATTTCAATCCAATGTCACAAGGAGGAGGAGGCGTAAGTAGTACCCCATTTCCACAACAAAGTGTGCCTCCACCTTCCCTTTCCCATGGTCCTATGTCTATGGTTCCGCCCCAACTATCTGGAACTGACACGAGCAGCTTTTTCCACAATAATCATCACGGGCCCACGCCACAACTATCCAATGCTAATCAGAATTTACAAAGTAATATTTATACAAATATGAATGGTGGAGGTGGAATGCCGCCAGGTGCTACTGCTGCAGAAGGATTAAACAAGTTTCAGCGACCCAAAGGATTAAGTAAGATTTTATTTTAAGTGCCACTCGCACACACATTAAAGTTTAAAGTTATCAGTCTTTAAAAAAATTTGTTTGAATTGTAGAGTTGAAAAATAATTACGTGGACGTTTTCCAAAATTCGGCAGGAGCTAAACAACAAACACAGACTGAAGCGATGCCTTCATTTGACACCCCTAAACCTAGTAATTTTCCAAATCTTTTTATGCCGACGATGCCGATGGGAGCAGCCGAAGAGTCTGGTCCGTCAAGTTTCTTATCTGTTGGTGGTGCTGCTAACGGCGTTGTAGACTCCTGAGTTGATGCTTTGCCTCTGCCTGCAATGAACATTAAGAAAAGAAGTAGATTAGATTATAATATTACACGATTGTCGTCAACGGGCCGAACCGTGGGTCTTTTTATGGTGATATAAAACCTATATGTCTAACCGATAATTTTTGAGAAATGAAATAGTAATATATATATATATAAATAAATATGATGAGTAACTGATTTGTGATCGTGTTGAAAAGTATTTAAAGATAAACCCTATAGTAGTTCCGCTTACTGTTTAGTTAGTAGCGTCATCTTGTTTCTTCAGTGCCCAGGAATAAATTGGGGTTTCCCCCATCAATCGTTTCCTTACGTTCTCCTCGCTCATGAACTCCTTGACACGTCGCTTATACTCTGGCTCTTCACCTCCTGAGAACTGATCATAATCTTCTGGTGCTGGTAGCATTGGGCGGCCAAGATCATTGTAGGTGGGTAGGTTTTTGATTTGTCTGGCTAATTGTGTAATTTCCTCGTCCCCGGGTATCTCTTGTTTAGCGTCTTCTTCCAACATACATGACACAATGGACACTGGTGCCGGAGGAAATTTTGATCTCTCTTGCTTGAAGTCCTCTTGCTCCCTTCGGTATTCCTGACAAAGGACTCCTCTATTTCTCTCATGTGCATCTTTGTCTTCTTGAGTTTCGAAGCGCGTGTGGCACCTTTGACACCTGAAGTCTAGGCCTTTGTGTTCCCTTCGTACATTGGGACATGTTCCTCCAGTCACTAACCGCGCCCTGCCTCGTCCTGCGTGGAGTAGAGGTCTCGCCACCCGCTCTCCAGGCCCATATCCCATTCCTCTGCTCACATCACCACCACCTCCCCCAGCACCGTTGACGGAGTGATAAGATGACATCCTTCCTGACTTCCGTTCAGTTGGAGATTCTTGACCGTGAAAACTGAGATAAACAAAGACCATTTATCAGAAATTAGGGTACAAAGGACGAATAAGATAACCGTCAACCACGAGTGACGATGCTTACCTTGTGTACAACGACCTGATGATGATGATAAGATGACAGAGCTACTTGTAAAAGGACACTTACTCCAAAGACATCGATCTGAACTGAATCTCCACCTACAAACGTAAACAGGATTTAAATGAGATGAGACACGTTTCCAAAAAGGACAAAAACTTACACTTTCCAAAGACAAGAAGACACGACTGATGCCCACTAAACCGAATCAATCGTTTCTCCTTCCAAATTCCAGGAAGAGTGAAAGGAAGCAAACCAATGAAAAGTGAGAAGGATCTCGAATAAAATCCCGGTTTGTGGTCAAATCAATCCTGATGATCCTCTCGCTCCGCCTCCCTTCCATTCCTCCGTTCCTTTGTCTCCTCAACTTTTGGTCGCTCTGGAAATACTTACTGCCAGCCAACACGCATCCTGGACGAAAGGAGCTCACGACTCACTCTCACTCCCAATTTGCAAAGAGGCGAAGGTGCGAATTTTTGTAATTTGTTATCCTTGCGGTGGGAAGAAGAAAATGACCGATGTGGCGGGGACTGAGTCGGATTCCAATAATAATTATGACAGCCTGACAGAAGGAGGGGAAGACGACGATGCTGACTACACGGAGGCAGAATTGGCAGACGAGGAGGACTGTTGCAACAGTGACATCAGCGCCGGGGACTTTGTTGATGTGGATGCTGAGGACTTTGAGTTTGTTGGGGACAGTTGTATCCTTACGCCGGAGGTGAAGGCGGACTTGGTTCAGGTATGAAGGCAATATCTGTATTTCATCAGTATGTGAATGATTGGATGACTGTAGTACGAATGCTGCAAAGACCCGGCTTGTCGAGGGTACTGCGCCACCCACTCTGACGATGAAAATGCACACAATACCTATCGCGTCCTCAGGGAGTTGTTTGAAGCAAAGATATACTGCGACGCGGTTCTATCCACTGAAGATGGAGGACGATTTGAAGTCCATAGAGTTGTCCTTATGGGTCACTCTGAATATTTCAGGTACTCTTATTCTTATACTAAGATTTCATTGGTTTGATTTATTTCCTTTTCTGCAGAGCACTCTTTACCACAACCCTGCACAACGAAGGTGAAACGGACATCACGATTTACAATCTCAGCGCTGGACTTTTGAAGTTTATGCTGTATTTTATATACACCAGAAGAGTTTGGTTGGAAGAAGATATTGTCGTTCCGGTAAAAACTTTTATTTTATGACATTTGGTAGAGGCTCAAGGATTGTAATTGGGATAGGTACTGCAAACTGCTGACTACTTGGGACTCATGCCTCTAAGGGACATCTGTGTTGAGTTTATTGAAAATAGAATCACTCCGGACAATGTTCTTGGCATTCGTCAATTTGCAAAGTATGTACAACGTATGCAATTATCTGCAAGCAGGCTTGATATGATAAATTCTTTGTCACAGGGACTGGTTTTGTCAAGACTTGTATGGCGCAGCGCAAAAATTCCTGATGAGGCACTTTGTGGCAGTTGCGAAAGAGAGTGACGAGTTGCTGTACTTGGGCGTTGATGAGATCGTAGCTCTTTTTGGGGAGGATGAACTGAACGTCAAAAATGAGGAGGTTGTGTGGGAAGCCGCTGTCAAATGGATTGACCATGATGCAGAAAATAGAAAAGGATACATGCCCATCATCCTAGCCAAAATTAGAACGGGTCTGATGGAGACACAGTATTTCATGGAACGGGTGAAAGAACATAATTACATTCGAGGGGTGGATGAATGCCGTTCGATCGTCATCGACACATTGCGGTTTCTGTGTGACATATTCTCAACTTATCGCCATATCTCAATATGTAGGACACAGTCGCTCATGTTTACTTGAATTTATTATAGGTTGCAGTTTACGACGGGTCCTCCTTTCGGGGGGATAGACAATGTAGCCGCACCCGCATCTGGGATTGCCAAACCTAGGATCCCTCATGAAATTCTGTTCGCCATTGGAGGATGGTAAGTAATTTGTTTCATGGTAGAGATGGTTGATCCCTAAAAGAAGATACGTATGTCACACAGGTCGGGAGGTGCCCCCACGGCTTTCGTCGAAACATACGATACCAGGTATACCATAGGCATTATAAAAGCACTTGTGTCTTTGAAGATAACTTTGGATCATTTTGAGTAGAGCTGACCGTTGGGTTAGAGTTGAAAACATTGATCCCCAAGGTATTAGCATTGCATAAGCACTCATGGCCTCATGTGGCTCATGAAAATCCCGTACACCTTTGTACCTTTCAGTGACTTCTTGTTCTAGGTCCAAGAGCATACCATGGATGCGTTGCAATTGGTCATGAAGTATTCGTTATTGGTAATTCCTAACAAACGTCTTGTTCTTTTTATAATCCTTGTGCTTTTTGTTGTAGGTGGATTCGACGGAATGGACTACTTTAATTCGTGCCGAGCCTTCAACGCTGCCACTAAGACTTGGAGAAATGTATCCGCCATGCATTGCAAGCGATGCTATGTGTCGGTAGCATTGGTTGGATATGACACGATATACGCCATGGGTAAGACAGACCTAAACTAAACACATTTGTTACATTCTGTTTCATTTCCAATTTCTGTCGTAGGAGGTTATGACGGACAGCATCGGTACGTTCCCATTCTAATTTTGAGGGCATTAGGTTTAAATGAGTGTATCTCTGATAGGCAAAATACCTGCGAGAGATACGACTTCGACATTAACCAATGGGCCAATGTCGCTCCAATGAACGCCCAAAGGTCCGACGCTTCAGCAACGTCTATGAATAACAAAGTGTACATTTGTGGGGGATTCAATGGAATGGGTTAGAATTTTGAATCTCTGCATGGTCCACCTACTTTGATTTTGATTGTATCTTAAAACATTCC